>CAUYQV010021396.1:0-11513 GCA_963574575.1 Galagoides demidoff
ACCACCACCCATAAGCCCCAGGTCCCTATTCCTTTCCATAGCTCAGGAGGCTGGGTAGCTTTCAATCAGCTGGCCATTTTTCTTTTTTTTTTTGGTTGCAGCCATCATTGTTGTTTGGCGGGCCCGGGCTGGGGATTCGAACCCGCCACCTTAGGTGTACGTGGCTGGCGCCTTAGCCGATTGAGCCACAGGCGCTGAGCCAGCTGGCCATTTTTCAAATCTCATATTTTGTGGGACTCCTGTGCATATGCACGTGATTAAAATGGTTTCTCTCCTGTTTATCTAATGTACATTTGTTTCATAGACTCGATTATCCACTCTTCTGGAGGTAGAGAGAAAGCTTTCTCTCCCCTACAAGGCAGACCTGCCAACCCCCACTCTGGTCCTTTGTTCAGACTGTTCCCTCTGCTGGGTGTTGTGACTCCAGTCCACCAAAGGGGCTCCTTCTTAGTGCTCTGGTTTCCACCTCAGAGAGTCTTTCCTGAACATCCTATCTCTACATCAGCTTTCTGCTTCCTTCCTCTTACTTACTTGTTTGCTTGGGTTTTCTATTGCTCTTGCTAAAGTGTGATTTTTCATGAGAGCAGGACTGAGTCTGTCCTGTATTCCCAGAACCCAGATCATACCTGGTACTGCAGACCAGCTCAAAACTGGCAGAATGAATCTTAAAAGTATGTATTTTTGGGCTGAGCATGGTGGCTTATACCTATAATCCCAACATTCTGGGAGGCCGAGGTAAGTGAATCCCTTGAGCTGGTTGAGTTTGAGATCAGCCTGAGCGAGAGCAAGACCTCATCTCTGCAAAATAGCCAGATGTTGTGCTGGGTGCCTGTAGTCACAGCTATCTGGAAGGCTAAGGCAAGATCATTTGAGCCCAAGAGTCTGAGGTTGTTGTGAGCTATCATGCCACAGCACTCTACCCAGGGGCAAGAAAGTTGGACCCTATCTCAAAAAAAAGAAAAATGTATTTCTGGCCAGATATGGTGGCTCATACCTGTAATCCTAGCACTCTGGGAAGCTGAGGTGGGAGGACCCCTTAAGCAAAGGAGTTTGAGACCAGCCTGAGCAAAGAAGAAACCCCATCTCTACTGAAAATAGAAAAGTAGCCAGGTGTTATCTATAGTCCCAGCTACTCAGAAGGCTGAGGCAGGAGGATTGTTTGAACCTAGGAGTTTGAGGTTGCTGTAAGCTATGACACTACCACATTCAAGGCAGGGAGACAGAGTGAGATTCTGCCTCAAAAAAAAAAAAAGAATTGGGGGCCAGGCACAGTGGCTCCTGGCATTCTGGGAGGCTGATGGGAGTGGATTGCCTGAGCTCACAGGTTCAAGACCAACCTGAGCAAGATGAAACCCCGTCTCTAAAAATAGCCAGGCATTGTAGCAGGCATCTGTAGTCCCAGCTACTTGGGAAGCCAAGACAAGAGAATCGCTTGAGCCCATGATGTTGATGCTGCTGTGAGCTGACACTACGGTACTCTACCAAGGACAACAAGTGAGACTCTGTCTCAAAAATAATAATAATAATAATTTAAAAAAATTTTAAGGATATAGGATACATCTTTGCATTTTGTAATGTACAAATAAATTCACATACGCTTCGTATATAAGGTAACCTAAATCTACAAGGTATTTTGTGTATTTGGCCTGGAATTGGAAAAAGGACTAGTCCTCAAGACTTGGGTTAGGCTCGGTGCCTGTAGCTCAGCAGCTAGGGTGCTGGCCACATACACTAAGGCTGGCAGGTTTGAACCTGGCCCGGGCCTGATAAACAACAATGACAATTATAAAAAAAAAAAATAATAGCCAGGCGTTATGGCAGGCACCTATAGTCCCAACTATGCGGGAGGCTGAGGCAAGAGAATCACTTAAACCCAAGAGTTTGAGGTTGCTGTGAGCTGTGATGACACAGCACTCTACTGAGGGTGACATAGTGAAACTCTGTCTCAAAAAAAAAAAAACTTAGGTTAGAGGCTTGGTGTGATGGCTTTTTTTTTTGAGACAGAGCCTTAAGCTGTTGCCCTGGATAGAGTGCGGTGGTGTCACAGCTCACAGCAACCTCCAACTCCTGGGCTTAAGTGATTCTCTTGCCTCAGCCTCCTGAGTAGCAGAGACTACAGACTCCCGCCACAACACCTGGCTATATTTTAGTTGTAGTTGTTATTGTTTGGCAGGTCCAGGCAGGATTCAAACCCGCCAGCTCTAGTGCCTGTGGCTGGTGCCTTAACCACTTGAGGTATAGGCGGCGAGCCTGGTGTGATGGCTCCTACATACAATCCCAGGCCAGGAGTTTGAGACCAGACTGAGCAACATAGCAAGTCTTTTTAATTAGCTAGTTTGGATGATCGCTTGAGCCCTGGAGTTTGAGGTTGCTGTAAGCCATGACTACACCACTGTACTCCAGCCTGAGTGAATGAGTAAGACCCTGTCTCTTAAATACACACAAAAAAAGAGACTTGCCTCAAGGGTCGTTGTATTACAAACTATAAAACTTGGCCCGCCTCTGCAGAATGGACAGGCTCTTCGTTAGCAAACCTTTTACCACAAGGACTAATTCAAGAAAGATACAAATGTTTACCAGTCTCATCTTTTTTTTTTTTTTTTTGAGACAGACTCTCACTCTGTTGCCCTCACTAGAGTGCTATGGCGTCACAGTTCACAGCAGTCTCAAACTCTTGGGCTTAAGCGATTCTCTTGCCTCAGCCTCCTGAGTAGCTGGGACTATAGGTGCCTGCCACAACGCCCAGCTATTTTTGGTTGCAGTTGCTTAGCAGGTCTGGGCCAGGCTTGAACCCACCAGCCTCTGTGTATGTGGCCAGCGCCCTACTCACTGACCTACAGCCTCATTTTTTATTCCTCTGCCAGGATGACATGAGCTTTATCATATCCTATGAAAAGAGACAGTTATGCTTACAATAAGATGACCTAATTTATTTTTTTCTTTTTTTTTTGTCTGTCACCCTCTATAGGGCGAAGTGGTATCATTGCTCACAGCAACCTCAAACTCTTGGGCTCAAGCCATTCTCTTGCCTCAGCCTCCCAAGTAGCTGGGACTACAGGCGCCCACCACAGTGCCCGGCTATTTTTTGAGATAGGGTCTCTCTCTAGCTCAGGCTGGTCTCTGAGCTCAGGCTCAGGAGATCCGCCCGCCTTAGCCTCTCAGAGTGTTTTGGGATTACAGGTGTGAGCCACTGTGCCCTTCCTCATCTTTTCTTTGAATTAACTTCTCCAGGTAGGTACTATTATTTATTTCTAGGTGGAGAAACTGAAGCTCAGAGAGGCCATATGACTTGCCTAGCGTCACATAGCAAATTAGCTGCAGCACTAGGACCAAATGTATTCAGACTCCACTTACCTTTAAGCAAGCTACCGGGCTTCAGGAAACCTCCCTTTCTCTGCTTCCCTCCAATCCTTACCCCACTGCAGGGGGAAACTGCAGTGCAAGTCAAATGAAGTAACTGTGTAGAGGCACCTGGCTCTAGTCCTAGTTTTTTGTTTTGTTTTGTTTTTGGCTGGGGCAGGTTTGAACCCGTCACCTCCAGTATACAGGGCCGGCACCCTACTCCTTGAGCCACAGGCGCTGCCCTCTAGTTCTAGTCCTGTAATCTAGATTTGCTATTGTAATTTTTCCATTTAACATAAAACTCACACAGCCCTTCCAAGGTGGCCGTGATAGGCTAAAAGGGGATTGAAGGCCCCTTCTCTCTGCTCTGCATCCGAGTTTGCTGAAAGGCCAGAAAAGAAAGAGCTGGGACTCAGGGCCAGAGTAACCCATCAGGATGGTCCTTTCCACCCTCCCCCTGTGCCTTTACCACACATGTGCTCACACACAGATGCTCCTGCAATGGAATTTCCAACTTGGACGGGGGAAAGGAATGTATATTGAGGCCCATGACAGCCAGAAAAATAATCCAGCCTGGCCCCACGCCCAGGGCCAGGCGTCCCTGTGTCATCCAGACCACAGTCCACACCCAGTTAACCTCTGACCAGCAGCTCGCCCAGCTGCTCTGCTGCTCTCCGGGAACCACCCTCTCTCGGGACAGGGTGTATGTTGGCAAGACTCAAAGGGCAGGGGGTGAGAGGGCCCAGAGTAGAGAGGAAGGAAAGGAGGCCCTCTCTCTTCCACCCAGCAGGCTAATCCCCTGGACCCCAGCGCATCCGCCAAGGCTGTTCCAGAGGCAGAAGCGCTGCTCAGACACCCCTGCGAGGGATAGTGGGAAATGAAAGCAGTTACAGACACGAAGCAGCCCCCACACTCTTCTTCCATTGTAGGAAAACAAGGGTGTTCTCTGTTCTACAGCCATAGCAACCAGGTGGCTTTAAACTTCCAGGCTTCTGGAGGCTCGGAGTCCCTTAATCAGGAGAACCTTATCTTTATGCCCTTTCATGTTCCTGCAGGGATCAGGGTGAAACGCTCCCTTCCCCCACCAAAGTTCCCTGAAAGATCAACTGACAGTTAAACCAGATTAATAAGAGAAACGGTTACTTCCAAATCCCATGCGCACGGGGGGAACCACAAGAATGATTACCCAGGGTCTCAGTGATGGTCAGACACCTTTATAGATGTCGTTGTATTTGTTTATTTATTTTTAGAGGCAGAGTCTCACTTTGTTGCCCTCAGTAGACTGCCTTGATGTCACAGCTCACAGCAACCTCCAGGCTTAGGCGATTCTCTTCGATTCTCTTGCCTCAGCCTCCCGAGTAGCTGGGACTGCTGGTGCCCGCCACAGTGCCCGGCTATTTTTTTTTGGTTGCAGTTTGGCCAGGGCCGGGTTTGAACCCGCTATCTTTGGTATATGGGGCCCGTGCTCTACTCACTGAGCTACAGGCGCTGCCCTATAGATATCATTTTGAAGGGGGGAGAATGGGGACTTCTGGTGCAGGTAGTGGTTGCTGGGGAGGATGATGACTACACGGGGAACAGATTGATGTGTAAATTAACCCGGGAGATGGGTATTGTGTTTTAAATGATTTGGGCCTGCTCTGCTAACATTCAGGGGGAAAGGAAGTCGCTTGCCTCCCTCTGCTCCCCTGATCAGGTTAATTTTTATGCAGATTGAGGGAAAGCCCCTTCCAATGCTTTCAAATTGTAAATGGCCTTTAATTCAAAATATTCTTTATGTCAAGTAGTCATATTTTGGGGCCGAATTTCTTTACCTCCTTCATTCTTATCCACGCAGAACACTCTCTACCCTGCACCTTGAGAAGTTCCCTGTGCAGTAGCTACAGACCCTTCCCTTGCATAGAAAATGAGCTCGGTGATTTTCTTTTTTTGCCATTTAGAAACTATCAGTGAAGGAAGTAACGCTGTAGAGTTTGTTACTGGACAAAGAGGGTCTGGCCGCCTGTCACTGTCAGCCACTATGCAGACACTGGGATAGGTCCACTAATCGTATTTGTCAGAAGGTCGGATTCTGGAGAACAGCGAGAGTAGCCTCTCCGAAACTGTTCTGTTCTTTCATTTTCAAAATTACATTTGAGTAATTTGAGTTTTATACATGTGAGTTCACAGTGAAGTCCATGTTAACCCTCATCTTAATAATCAGCAGAACCTGTGACCCATAGTAAACAATAATCACAGAACTCGTGACCCCAAAATCATTCCAATTAAACAGTTAATCTCCTATATCAATCCACCTAAACTACTGAAGATAGGCATCTTTAGGGTGGGAGCTAAATTTACAAAACAGTAAGAATAGGAGACGGGGTGAAGTTCCAGCAAGGCCTAAACCGACCCGGCCAGCTGTGTCATGCCTGCCCTAGCCTGACTGATGCCGTCTTATTTTCCCTATGTGTGCTTTCAAGTTTATGTGGTTTATAACATTAAAATACTGCCTTTAACAGGTGTCCTTGTGCACCTCAGCATTACAGTACAATACTCACTGTCTTTATACTGATTCCCTTCTTGTGAGTGGTCAGTGTTGACCACAGAAGGGACCTGTGCAGGGAGCTTGACTGTTGACCTCTCCAAATTGGCACTGTTTTGCTTTAAGACCAACATATGACCTCAAAATAATTTAGAGTTAAAAAATAATAATTTAGGTTTTCTAATGCAAGAAAACCACAAGGGCATAATAGAGAGAGGGAAGGATAAATTATACGTTAAAAGAAACTTAAAAGGCACAGCAACTGTGGCTCAAGTGGCTAAGGCGTCAGCCACATACACCTAAGGTGGCGGGTTCGATTCCAGCCTGGGCCTGCCAAACAACAATGACGGCTGCAACCAAAAAAAAACAAAAATAGCTGGGTGTTGTGGCGGGCGCCTGTAATCCCAGCTACTTGGGAGGCAGAGGCAGGAGACTCGCTTCAGCTCAGGAGTTGAAGGTTGCTGTGAGCTGTGATGCCACAGCACTCTACCCAGGGGCATGGCTTGAGGCTCTGCCTCAAAAAAAAAAAAAAGAGTTGCTTGAGCCCAAGAGTTTGAGGTTGCTGTGAGCTATGATACCACAGCACTCTACCAAGGGCAACAAAGTAAGACTCTGTCTTAAAAAAAAAAAAAAAAAGAAAAGAAACTTAAAAGATATACCAACTGATTGTAATATGGGACTTTATTTGGATCCCACCTTCAAACTAGTTTTTCCGAAGATAAGGAGACTCTCTTTTATAGAATGGAGGGGAGCAGTGCCTGTGGCTCAAGGAGTAGGGCGCTAGCCCCATATACCAGAGGTGGTGGGTTCAAACCCAGCCCCAGCCAAAAACTGTAAAAAATAAATAAATAAACTGTTTAAAAAAAAAAAAAAAGAATGGAGGCTGCCCCCAAAACATACCAAGGCAAAAAGTAAAGCAGAGCTGGACTCTGTCCTAGTAACCCTGTACAGGCAGTAGCCAGGTGGTAAGTACGGAAGCCACTAATTGCTGCCCCCACTGCAGCAAATGTCTGTTACCTATATGCCCTTCAGAGGATACGTGTTGGACCGAGGTAGTAACCTTGGAACTTCCCTGACCTTCTGTTGTCTTTGAGGACAGGTGGCCCTGCTCCAAGGGCACAGGCCCACCTGACCTTTCCCTGAATCACAAGACTTTCACGTGCACCCAAGCCCTGAAATGTATGAAAGGCCAGAGATTGAGCCAGGGGCTCAGTTTTGGGAACATGAGTCCACCGAGTCTCCTGGCTGGTGAATAAAGCCGCTTCCCCTTCTGACTGGTGCCTGGGGTCTTTGTCTGCCTCGGCTCTTTCTACAACACCAACCAATTATAATATGGGACTTTATTTGGGTCCCAACTTGAACAATGCGCCTAAGAAAATGCCTGACATGGATGAAACAAACAGAAAAGTTAATTAGATAGGTGATAATATGATATAAGGAATTATTTATGTTTCATTTTTGATGTTTTATCATTTCAAGAAGAGAGTTTCGTAGCTGGGTGTTGTGGCGGGCGCCTGTAGTCCCAGCTACATGGAAGGCTGAGGCAAGAGATTTGCTTAAGCCCAAGAGTTTGAGGTTGCTGTGAGCTGTGACACCACAGCACTCTACCCAGGGTGACATAGTGGGACTCTGTCTCAAAAATATATATATAAATAAAAATAAGAAAGGAGTTTCTATCTTTTGGCGGCACATACCAAAATATGTAAAAAACAAAATTATGATTTCTAGCGTTAGTTTCAAGACAGTATTTGAAGAGGGAGGTGGGGCTTAGATGAAATTTGTCAAAAGACAAAAGCCAACAAATTTTATGATAGGCCTAATTGGCTTGTGTTCAAGATACATGAGTTGGACCGCCTCCATTCTATAACATGGAGGCAGAGTTTCCATTGGGCAATGGCAGAACAGTGGGTTTTATAAGAGGGGAACGAGGAAACTACAGTAGAACAAAACCTGATTGGTGAACACCTGCTTACATCAGGTTACTTTTTTTGTAAGGGTTACAGCAGAAGGGACTTCTGTATTATACTGATTCAGGTAGACTGGAACCCCCTGTTTTCTCGGGAAAAACCAGTATGTTTTGGGATCTGCTTCCATAGAGTTCCAGTTTGATTATGTGTCATTTAGCATGAGTGACTTCACTTTGGTCTGGTCTGGTTTATAGGAGCCAAGGCAGGGGCTCAGTCTAAAACAATGGCCTCCTATAGTTTTGTTTAACATGTATTTGGCCATAGGAACACATTTCCCTCTCATTTCCAAGGATGTTTCCCTTCTCACTCTCACTAGGGTAGAAAGGGCTGGAAGCTGGGCGGGGAAAGAGGGCCTATATAGGCATTGCTGATCAAGCTAAGGATTTATGGCAAGGCTGGGGTAGAAGGGGACAGACACCCAAGGGAAGGGAGCCTTGGAGGAGGAGAAAGATACATTTTTTCCTCACCTGCCACAAGCTTCCTGGCTGAGACCCCTATAACAAAAGACAGATTAACAAGAGAAAAGGATACAAATGTAGCTAATAAAAGTTTTACATGACACAGGAGCCTTCAGAAATGAAGATGTAAAGAAACAGAAAAATCTGGTGTTGTTACATACAGTCTTGCATAAGAGCGATTGGAAGACCACAGACATGTCCTAATAATAATAGACTGGGGGAACTTAGCAAGGCCTGTCTGTCCAGATTCTTCTTGGCATTGTCTATGTCTTCATTCCTTTTCTCTGGGGAGAGGCATATGAAAGTCTGCCATCTGCTTCAAGGGAAAGTCAACTTGGTTTTTACCATCGATTTAGGGGGAGATGGGGGGAGGGGAACGTGACCTTCCTGCTTCTGCTGTTTTCTAATATGCCAAGGTGCCATATTTGGGGGTAGCGTGTCTTGAACCCTACCAGAGCTGAGCTGGCCCAGGCACTGGACAAAGGCTTGGAATAAAAATGATACTGAGACCACTGAAGCTCCGTAAGGAAGATACAGCCTAGTGTTCAGGGAGCTTTGGTTGAAAACCGGGGAAGTCGACCTAAGTGTAGTGAGTAACTTGGCCCCAAGAAAGAAGGAACTGTGGGGAGTGAGTTGCATCAAAGGACTAAGAGACCACCTTCATTTGTGTCCTTGGGGACAGTCTCTCTTGGATCTTCGTGGGTTTTTTTGTTGTTTTTTTTTAAACAGTGCCTCAAGCTGTTGCCCTGGGTAGAGTGCTGTGGCATCACAGCTCATAGCAGCCTCTAACTCCTGGGCTCAAGCAATTCTCCTGCCTCTGCCTCCCAAGTAGCTGGGACTACAGGCACCCGCCACAATACCTGGTTATTTTTTGGTTGCATTGTTGTTTGGCGGGCTTGGGCTGGATTCGAACCCACCAGCTCAGGTGTATGTGGATGGTGCCTTGGCCACTTGAGCCACAGGTGCCAAGCCTCTCTCTTGGATCTTATCATTGTCTTCTTTTTTTTTTTTTGAGACAAGAACCTCAAGCTGTCCCCCTCAGCTCACAGCAACCTCCCACTCCTGGGCTCAAGCGAGTCTCCTGCCTCAGCCTCCCAAGTAGCTGGGACCACAGGCACCCCCACAACGCCCGGCTATTTTTTGCTTGCAGCTGTCATTGTTATTTGGCGGGCCCGGGCCGGATTTGAACCTGCCACCTTGGGTGTACATGGCTGGTGCCTTAGCCACTTAAGCCATAGGTGCCGAGCCTTATCATTGTCTCCTTCTGCTTCTTCTTCTTCTTTTTGAGACAGTTTCACTATGTCACCCTTGGTAGAGGGCTGTGGCATCACAGCTCACAGCAACCTCAAACTCTTGGGCTTAAGCAATTCTCTTGCCTTACTCTCCCAAGTAGCTGGAACTACAGGTGCCCGCCACAACACCTGGCTATTATCATTGTCTTCTATTCAGATGGTTGAATCATTCAAGGGCTGGTTGATCTGGATCTGTTGGTATTCACATGCCAGTTGTCATCGTCTGGACTGGATTTGCCAGTCCTGGGATTCCTCATGTTCAAAGGGTGGTCTGCAGATCAACAGCATCAACACCCCCAGGAAGTTAGAAAGGTAGGTTTGCTGACCTCACTCTAGATCTACTGAATCAGAATCTGTATTTGTATTAAGATTCCCAGAGCATAAGGGACAGATTTCTTCAGGGAGGCCATATGCAACTTTGTGTTGGTTTTTTCATGGGCTGTTGTACAGTCTTTGTGGAGGACAACTTACAAGATGCCTGAAAAACCTTAAAATGGCCATATCCTTTCATCGAATAATTGCATTTCTAGGAATTTATGAGAGATGTGTCAAAGACGTATGTGACAAGAATGTTCATTCTAGGGTGGCGGGTTCGGATGTCGTGGTGGGCACCTGCAGTCCTAGCTACTTGAGAGGCTGAGGCAAAAGAATTGCTTAAGCTTAAGAGTTTGAGGTTGCTGTGAGCTGTGACACCATAACACTCTACCAAGGATGACATAGTGAGACTCTGTCTCAAAAAAGGAAAGAAAATAGAAGGAGCTCCTGCAGGGGATCCCTTGTTCACGCATGGGTAGGACTGAATCCTGCAGGCGGGGACCCTACAGAGCCAGATGGTTCCTGACACAAGAAACCACTTAGGACACATCTCCATTCAATCATTTTGGCACTTTTCCATCTATGCTTAGGGAGTCAGTTGCTGGGGAAACTTCAAAAGTGCCAGGAAGGCTGGAGTTTCTATAAGCAACTGCTATTTTGCAAGATGAGTAGGTAACAAACAACTTGGGAAAATGCTCATGACACAATGTCAGGAAAAAAGGAGACTATATGTGTATGATGATTATTCTGTACAGAAGTACGTAGAAAAATATATAAGAAAGGTAATGGGGTTGTTAGGTGCTGGGTAGGATTTTTTCCAGTTATTTTCCATATGTTTTACAATGCGCTACTTTTAAAAATTATAATCATGAAAACTATGTAAAAACAGGAACAATGCTTGGTTTGGGTTTTTTTTAGAAACTGACATGTATTTTCCATCATCCTTATTCCCATTTCCTGTTTAAGAGCCTGTGAGGGAATAGCTGAGGAGCATGGTGGTTGTCCCTATCCACTTGGTGGCCTGGGCGGCGGGAGCTGCACCCAGGCTGCAGCAGCAGGGACCCGCTGAGGAGGGGCCAGGGCACCCGCACCACTTCAGACCATCTGCAGCCTCAGGCTGAGTCGCAGTGAGCGCTGGACCTGGAGCAGTCCGTTCACCCGACTTCCTCCAGTGGCTTGCTCTTCCTTTTCAGTCCCTTTAGGGTCCCTGCAGAAGCAGAGATCATGCATGGCTTCCCATGGGGGTTGGGGAGGGGCCGATGCATTCCTGTGCAGAACTTCCCAACAGCGTCCGACACATTCTCCTTAGTGGGCTCCCTGGGTGTGGGCTCCACACAGAGCAATGGTGGGCAAATAACAAGACCCTTGCATAGGAGGCTGCTGGTCAACCCTGGGTTCAGTAACCCCCAGAAGACATGGCTCCCGGAAGGTTGCCGGCATCTGGTTCATGAAAGTCCCAGGAGCAAAGCAACCAGGCTCAAGTGGCAAACTTCAGCATAGTCCACCGGCTGATATTCCCAGAGGATATGGCAGTGATGTGGGTTGGTTTTTCAGTGGCAGCAATGGCACAAGCCGTCAACAGAAGCTTCCCCCAGGTGCCCTTCAGATTCAGAAG
>CAUYQV010021400.1:0-49386 GCA_963574575.1 Galagoides demidoff
GTTAAAGATAGAACCAGGGACGAGCACACCACGTTCTGCTGCTTCCAGGGAAGACTTAGTAGGTTAGTGCATTAGTTGTTTCTTGTTACCAAATAATAAATCAGATAAGGTAAATAAAAATCTTTTTTTTTTTTTTTTTGATACAGAGCCTAAAGCTATCCACCTGGGTAGAGTGCCATGGCATCACAGCTCATAGCAACCTCCAACTCCTGGGCTCAAGCGCGTCTCCTGCCTCCACCTCCCAAGTAGCTGGGACCACAGGCGCCTGCCACAACGCCCGGCCATTTTTTGGTTGCAGCCATCATTGTTGTTTGGCGGGCCCAGGCTGGGGATATGAACCCGCCACCTTAGGTGTATGTGGCTGGCGCCTTAGCCAATTGAGCCGACATTACTTTTTAAACCATCTGTGAGTAATGAAAAGTTCATCCCTATGTCTTTCTCCCTGATATAGATGTATCAAATGGAAAATGACCAACAATGGCCAAACTTGACTAGGATCAAAAAGCAGAAACTTGTAGCTCACAATCCCTGCCATGACAATTCTTTATAGAGTGTAAGTACTTTAATAATAACTAAGAACATGATATTGTTGACTTGGAAATGTGTGATCTATTTGAACTATAATTTGTATTTAAATATCTTTGAATAATCAATGAGTATAAATTGATATAAATACAGAAATATACATTAAGATAAGCTTTCACCATAGTAATTGAACTCTTAATTATATAGTAAAATTTGGTCATTGGTCATTGCAGTTAAGAGTTTTAATATTCTAAACCCTACAAGGACCCAGTGACTCATTGATTATTACTGCTTAGAAATCATGAGCAGTCTATACATGTAGCTCTACTTATGATGTAAGTAAAACAGGTAAATATTCCTACGTGACAACAGATATACATACACAACTAGTTGGTGAAAAATAAATTCATGGACTTATTTTGAGTATATTCTTAAGTTATTGAATCCACATAAATCCTCCTTGACACCCCAGGTGAAGAAGTTAATAAAATCAAAGCCCCCTCTGAACACTTATTGCCATACACACACACACAAAAATGGGTCATTCTTAATCCACAGTAAATACTGATGGAGGTTTCATTCACTATTTGGAGTGTGTACTAGTTTAATGTGTTTTTATTTTGAGTATGTGACTAATATCATTTCATGAGATTTTGAGAAACACATGGATTTCATTTTATTGTTTCATAGAGGCTTATTTTTGTTTTCTCTGGAATAATTGTAAGCATAAGATACTGTTAAATGAATGAGATTTTGTACCCCTTTCTGTATGATCTCCACTTCCATGATTTTGGAATGAGAAGAAACTTAAAAATTGTTCTGGAACTTCCAAAATCTCTTTTCCATAAATGCAATACACAGTTAAAACACTCAAGGGATATTTAGAATGTTTGGTAACTTCTCTCCTTCTGATTCTACTAAAATTAAATTTACACACATTTATTTGTAAGAAGAGTTATTTTATTAATTCGTGGCATATAGCAATCTGTAAGGCCCATAAATTGGCTCTCAAAGCTACAATGTACTTAATTTCTTAGTTTCTAGATTTTGCTTAATTTTTAAGAATCTATTAAAAATTCTCCAAATACTTCAATTATTTGAAACATAGAAATTGTCAGTCGCAGGAAGAATTAAGAAATTACTGTACTTCTAAGGCATGCCCATCAGTCACCTTCCCTTCTTTCACATCTAGCTCATTCAACCTAATGTGCTCATTTTGCATAAGTAAGAGGGGGGTTCTGGTTTCAAAAGTTATATGCAATTCAACATATACATTATTCAGATATTACTTTGAGAATACAAATGTCAACAGGCCATACTCCTAGACCACCAAAGGTGTACCTGACTTGGTGGTAATGTACACAGTCATTGCTACCTATAATACCCATAATAAAGACTGAGTTCTACCATAGAAGTATACAGAACAGTGCAAGAGTATGGTAGGGTAAAAGGACTTGGAGAAACAACAAACTTGGAAAAAGCTTGTGGATATGATGGAATTTAAGCAGAACTTAGAAAATGGATAGCATTTCTTTCTTTCTTTTTTTTTTTTTCATTGAGACAGAGCCTCAAGCTGTCACCCTGGGTAGAGTGCTGTGGCATCACAGCTCACAGTAACCTCCAACTCCTGGGCTCAAGCAATTCTCCAGCCTCCACCTCCCAAGAAGCTAGGACTACAGGCACCCATCAGTTGCAGCCATCATTGTTGTTTGGTGGGCCCAGGCTGGATTCAAACCCGCCAGCTCAGGTGTATGTCCCTGGCACCTTAGCCACTTGAGTCACAGGCCCCGTGCCATTTTTTTCTTTTTTTGTAGTTTTGTGCCAGGACTGGGCTTGACCCCGCCACCTCCGGCATATGGGGTCAGCGCCCTACTCTTTTGAGCCACAGGTGCCACCCATAAAAATAGATAGCATTTCAACAATGACTTGTTGAAGGGAAGTTAGGGAAGCCATAAAAGAATACACTCACGTGGCTTAAAGAAACTGTTAGTAGCCTAGCAGGTTAAATCACGGGCCACTCAACACCACAAAATGGGTGAATAAAGGCCTAATACTGTGTTTTAAAATTCTAAGGGGAAAGCATGAAGTACTTACAGTACAGAAGACTAAAAAAATAAATGCCGGGAAATATATTAAAAGCTCTCTACAATAAATCTTAACTTTAACAATACCTTCATCTTTTAAAGGTACAGCCAGTGTAATTTCTATAATATTATATTTCAGTACTCTAATTTTTCAGATTTCACAAAGATAATAAACTTCTTATCTGGATTCTTCAGGATGCTCTATCATGAAGAAGGCACAAAGACATCAGTACTATCTCCATAAGTTTACTCTGTGCAAAATAAATAAATAAATAAATACATTTCCACTACTCTATGCAGTTTTATTTTGTGTAAAACCACACCCATACTTTTGCTTCCAAAAGAAGACATAGCTCATGAAAAAATGTGCATGATCAGTAACCATACATAGATTTAAATTCTTCTTTTCACATAGCAATGTCATCATGTCATCCAAGCTCCCTCTAAACTAATCATCTTTTTTCACAGCCTGAATCAACATAGCAGAATTGTAAAATGCACACATGTAGTTCCCTCATTTATTTAAGCCTGTCAGTGTTAATAACTCTTGAAAATATATAAAACGGTAAAAGACTTTCCTCTTCCAACTACATATCTGTACGAGGCCAGATGTTTTCATATATTTCAACCATGACAATGTATGAGAAAAGACAGAAATAGATGCAATCATGAACACTCTGCAGTATTCTACTAAGACAGATAGTAAAGAGATTTTTAAAAATGTAAAGTAATTCCACTCTTCTCGTTAATTTTTTGTTTGGGTAAATATAGTTATTTTCATGAAAATGCATTATTTATGTTAACATGTAATGGGTAAACTATTGCTATTTTAAATAAATTAATAACTTTTTAAAAAGTCTTTCTAAAATAATAAATATGAATAGTATAATCTACATACAGTTATTTGAGGTTCTCAATAATCTTAAGAGTGCAAAGGGCTCCTGAGACCAAACTGTGAGTTTAACAAACACTCCTTTACACTATGGTCCAAGTAAGTCCGATTCACATGTAGATTTTTTGTATGATATTTAATTTTCAAGTTTATAGAGGTAGGACATGCTTTTCCTCCACCTCTAGGAAAGTTCAAATGCTGAAAATACAAAGAAAATCATGCGACTAACAAACCTACCATCCTAGTAGGTTTATAATTGTTGTTAAGGTTTATAATATTTCTCTATGAAGAAATTTTTCATTCAGGAATACATTTTATATGCAATTTCTTGCTTTGTAAACTGCTATTTTTCCCAATTAGCACTATGAGGTAAGTATTTAATGCATGTTGCTGCAAATTCTATGCATAGGTCTTTGAATGGCTACATAATATTCTGTCATGTATCCAACCGACAACCAATTTAGCCATTCCCTTATTGTTAAATTCTAAAGTCATTCCCAGCTTAAAATATTATAAATAATGGAAGGTGGAAAGAGTTCCTAGAGAGATTCCCTAAGGTTTTGGGTAGAAGATAAAGGCACCTAGTGGCATCCTTTTGCTTTGTGTGGCTAGGGAAGGATCCGTTCAGCCATTAAATCGGCTTTAAAAGAATATTTATTTATTTTATAAATTATTTTATAAATTCTTTAAAGAATATTTATTTATTTTATAAATTATGTTTAACCAGAGATCCAAACAACAAAAAAGTAGCCAACTAGGAGAAATTTCAAGGGACAACCACTCCAGAAAAAGTCCATAAAATGCATTAAGGTAGAATATGTTTATAAATTTAAGGAATAACAAAGACCAGTATGGTCAGATGGTTCCAGTTAATGTTTTCCTCTAATGTCACAGATTCTCATATGCCCTTGATTTTTATTCTGCTACCTTAACTTTTAATATGATAGATATTTAGATCGAAGAATATATTACTTTTACTAGAAGAAGTGTCTGTTCCTCTTTATCCCGCCCATTTTCCATACTGAAACTTAGATAATGAATAAAGTATCCACATGGAATCTGGGATAATGAACATACAAATGTATATTATCTTTATATAATAAACATGAAGGTGTAGACATGGGGGTAACTAATGGGTTGACAAATATACAATCTAGTCTGGCAATCATTTGTAGCTCTGTTAAAGTAGGATCTCTTACCTCCACTCAGTGGTTATTTGATTGCAAGCAAAAGACCTTATAAATATGAAACCATATAAATTTAATCTTTAACTGGACAGGGTATGAATAATAAAAGAGGAAGCATGTGGTAGAAGGCACCCCTTTTTGAAGAAATTCAGTGAAGAAGGAAGGGCATAGTAGATTTGCTACAGATATAGTAGGGACAAGAAAAGGTTTTATTTGTTAGTTTATTGTCAAATGAGAGACAAATAATGACCAGATCCACTTTTCAGACACCTTCATTAGTAATGTAGCTGATAAATCAAATTAATGATACAAAAATTGCTTTCATAATGGTAAAATGAAAATCAAATTAAAAGTAAAATACATAATAAAGGAGCATAAAAGATGTGAACAGGAAGAGGAAAAATTATAATACATGTGGTAGTTGATCTTGATTTAAACTGTCTAGAACAACCGCAAACAAAGTAGTAAAAGAAGCATTATTAATAAATTCATAACAGAGATAAAACAGAAGCACCTAAAATAGTTAATCCCTAGGTAGGCAGATGCAATATGGCTAAAGAAAGATTGAGTAAATTGAAAGCTAGAACTTAAGAAAATATCCAGTTTGGGTACAATGGCTCACACCTGTAATTCTATCACTCTGAGAGGCTAAGGCCGGTGGATGGCTTGAGCTCAGGAGTTCAAGACCAGCCTGAGCAAGAGTGTGACCTCCATCTTTACTAAAGAAAATAGTCAGGTGTTGTGGTGGGCCTCTGTAGCCCCAGCTACTGAGGCAAGAGGATTACACAAGCCCAAGTTTGATGTTGCTGTGAGCTATGATGCCATAGCACTCTAGCCAGTGTGACAGAGTGAGATTCTGTTCCAAAAAAGAAAGAAAATATCCAGAAGGCAAAGCACACACACACAAACCCCCATCACCATCACCACCACCACCAACAAGCAAACAACTCCCTTTATAAGTGGGCAAGAGACTTGAACAGAAACTTCTCTGAAGATGACAATGCCCAATAAACACATGGAGAAATGCTCATCATCTCTAATCATCAGAGAAGTGCAAATCAAAACTATTCGGAGATATTACCCAACTCAAGTGAGATTAGCCTACATCACAAAATCCCAAATCTGCAGATCTGGCACAGATGTGGAAAGAAGGGAACATTTCTACTCTGCTGGTGGGACTGCAAACTAAAACAACCTTTAAGAGAAGAACTATGGAGAATTCTTAAAGAACTAAACTAAATGTTGCCCTTCCGTTTGATTCCATAATTCCATTACTAGGTATGTACCCAGAAGAACAAAAATCACTTTTATCACAAAGACATTTGTACCAGAATATTTATTGCAGCCTAATCCACAATTGCCAAGTCATAGAAGCAATCCAAGTGCCCATCAACCCAGGAATGGATTAACAAACTGTGGCATATGAAAAGATGGAGACTTGACATCTTTTATGTTTACCTAGATGGAGTTGAAAACACATTCTTCTTAGTAAAGTACCTCAAGAATAGAAAAATATATATCCAATGTACTCAATACTAATATGAAACCAATATATAAACAACTACACATACACATGAAAATAAAACACAAATATAGTCTAGCAAGGGGGAGGAGAGAGGCGGGAAAGGAGGGAGGGTGATTGTCAGGGTATATCGATGTGAGGGTGTTCAGCACACCCCCTGGGTTCCACCACAACTTGAACTTTATCTTATAGTTGCAAACAATGTAACCTAAAACTTTGTGCCCTCGTATTAATTTGAAATTTAAAAAAAGAACAATAAGATGAGTACTATGGAAAAGATATGAAGAAGTGCAGTAATTAAAGTAACACATGTCTAATTAGAGACCTATAAGGGAGGAATCAAGAGAATAGTAGAGAGATATTATTTGAAAAGATAGTGGCTAATAATTTTCCAGAGTCAGAAATCACCCTGATCTCCAAAGTTAGAAAAGATGTTACAAGTCTAAATAGATAGGATAAATAACAAGAAATTCCTCCATAAACAATAAACACATTATATCAAAACTATAGCACATTAAGGACAAAATAAAATGAAAGAAATATGATAAAATAAAGACAAATTATTGTGAAAGGAACAACAAATAAGCTAAAAGCAATTAGTAATTTCTCAACAACAATAGAAACCTGAAGACACTGGAATTTTTAAGAGATAAAAAGGAAGTGATAAAAAGGAGTTTTCAAGAGATCACAGACATTGTTTTAGGAAGAAAACAATGTTATCTCAGTAAAAACAACTGAGATACCAAAGGAAAAACACAAGTGAGGAAAATGACATGCATATGGGTAAATCTAAACGACACAGTCACCTTGGAAGATGATTTTAATTTAACAAGTTAAGAAAAATAATAAAAACTAAAACTATATATAATACATATATGCATATATCATAAATATATAGTCTTATATAATATATAAATATATGCAGTCATATGATTGAAGAATAAAGCATTTTAAGCTTCTATTATTGCTGGCAAGAGGTTAAAGATGATTTTTAGATGGTTGTTTCTCATATGTGTGCCTAGGATAATAGTTTTAAAAATAAAAACTAAGTGCATAAACTATAATTCAGGGGTGGAAGAAGAGTAGAATGTGAACAAAAAACTGAATGCAATAACCCCCCTCCCGACAAAAGCAAGAGAGTAGAAAAAAATTTAAAGCAGAATTAATCACTAGAACAAAATTCCATGTTTAATTTAACTGAAAAAGTAAATAAACTGAATTATGCAGTTAAAAGCAATAGATTATCAGACTATGTCCTGAGAAAAGGTAAGATTTGGAATGAATGAAAAGTGAAAAGAATAAATAGGGAAAATGAAATAATCTAGACTTAATAAAGAAGCAGTAAATAAACTGGCTAGATATGACAAATGGTTCATATTCAGAAGCAGTAGAAATTAATTTCTCCAGATTTAGAATTCATGTAATAGAAAATTGAAAGCTATTGAGCAAAAGAAAGAAATAATAAAATAGTTCCTAAGTGTGTACAGTGAATTAATAGGTTAGAGATTCCATAACACACTTTGAGGAAGATGATGCATTCACCATGGCATGGTGAATTTGGGGATTATCTTCAAAACCATCATCTTTGTTTGGAAATTTGGCCAGATATAGGGATGAGAATGAGGGATGGGGAAAGTGGGATCAGAGACATGAAACTAACTTAGCTTTTTCTAGTGATCAATTTTGATCATCTCTATTTTACTACTTGTTACACTCTACCTTAACTAATCTAAAGATCAAGTTATTTGTTCAACGAAAGAGAAGAATTTCGCTTAACAGCCAAATTCTCTAGAACAATGTTATTACTGATACATTTCAAACCTCTCCTCTGCTAATATTTCTTCCTGTAGTCATACAAGAATGCATCAAAATGGTAAGAATGAAATGAAAGTTCAGTAACTTTCTACTGGCTAATATAAATATAAATCTGTAATTAAGTTCTTTAATGGATATTTTGGAAACAAGAGAAAGGATGAGTACTTCAAACATAAGTCCAGGTCATGGAAATATAATGAGGATATACCATGACTGTAACATAATTGCCCTACCTTACTTCTTTGCAGCCTCCCAAATCTAAAAGTGGCATTGCTTTCAAGTTCTAACCAAAAAAAGCATAGAATGAACTTAAATACAATGTAGTCAAGAACCAAACACCAGAACTCTAACTTATAATCAACACACCCATCCCATAAATACAGGAGAAACTCTGGTGGAGTGGTGGAATTACAGGGAACAAACCAGTATTTGCTTTGGCAGATGTGAAGTCTGTGCAAATAGGAGCACAGCTGTATGCAGAATATTTCAGTGTTTCTAAAACTGCTGAATTAGACATAAAGAAATATCTAAAGTTGCAATGTATCAGCAAGTTTGGAGAACGAAGTGCCATTTTGACATTTGAAAAACTTTAATAGAATCAGCGATCTGTATTAAGCACTTTTGTCACCTTGTCGGTTGTAATGTGATACTTCCAGCTTCCTTGTCAAGCCACACCCTACTGACATGGCTACAGTTCTCTTCTCACTTTGGAGACTTTAATATTTTCCAGAAGACTATGGCAAATTCCAGAGGGGCTGGTGACCTTTTAGCTCAAAAGAGACTTAATTAAATATATAATCAGTTACACATGTGTGGGAATTTCAATAAAAGTGAAGTGAGACTTCTTTTCACACTGAAGTTCAGAAAAGCAATGCTGAGAATTTGAGAAGAAAATTAGAGAACTTAGTCAATGATGTTTCCTATCGAAAAAAGGAGGCATTTTCACATAAAGCTCTTGAATTCCCCAATTGACTAGAGAACTTAGTCAATAATGTTTCCTATCTAAAAAAGGAGGTATTTTCACATAAAGCTCTTGAATAGTAAACTATACTATTTTATGGAGAAGTTTCAGTCTCTTTAACATTTCAGAAACGAAAATGAAAAAGCATCATTCCATTCACCAAACAGATGTTTGTCCTAAACATTTACTAAATAAATGATGATTAAATAATACTTGACTTCTGCGACTCTTAGAAATTGTCAGGACTTTCATCTGGGCTAATTAATTATAACCTACTATGACCTTTTCTTTCCTTTTTTCCTTTTTTTTGAGACAGAACCTCACTTTCTCGCCCTTAGTAGAGTGCCTCAGTGTCATAGCTCACAGCAACCTCAAACTCTTGGGCTTAAGCTATTCTCTTGCCTCAGCCTCCCAAGTAGCTGGGACTACAGGCGCCCGCCACAACACGAGTGGTTATTTTGTGTACATGGGGTCTTGCTCTAGCGCAGGCTGGTCTGGCTCTTGCTCAGCTCAGGCAATCCATTTGTCTCAGCCTCCCAGAGTGCTCCCATTACAGGTATGAGCCACCACTCCCCATCCTTAATGCAGGACAAGTGGCACCACAGCCTGCCACCTCAGCCCTGGATCTGTTGACTCTGTGATGGATTGAGGCATCAGCTAGATACCTGGTAAACACACGCAGGGGAAGACACACTGGTGCAGGGCTGTCTCCTCCACTCGACTTCTGGCTAGACAATTTCACAGATGGCCCTTGCTATTTGCTCCAGTGCATTCCTAATTGGTCTGTTTTCAAGACCTGCTTCTGATTGGTCAGTTTCCAAGACCTGAAAGCTCTCATTGGACAACTGACTGTAACTGACAGGGACCTACAACCCCCTTGCCACTATATAAACCCCTGAGCCGGGAGCCCCAACAGATATCTCCCCAGACCTCGAAGAGGAAGCAGGAGAGCTTTTTCCCTTCCTGGGCTCTCCCTGCTAGGAGATTTGGTTTGGTTTTTGTAGCTGTTGTACTTTCTTCCTTTGAAAAATTCTTGGCCTACTGCTGAACCTGTGGTCCTGTCAATTCATTCATCTAATCGCGGACACCAAGAACTTGAAATCCATATCATCCTGACCTATCTTGTTTTTAAATTGGGAGTTCGTGTGTGTCTAACTTCCCTACTGAGTGAGTTTTAGACCTACTCATGTTTCAGTAACTGTTGTTATATTGACATAAATGTACTTTAATTCCGAATCCATTTTATCTTTTAACTTTAATTTCAGAACTCTAGGATGTCTCTCTGCTGTATTTCATTTTTCCTTTAGATTGTTGTCCTAATATTACTTTTAAAATGGGCACTTAAGCTCAGCGCCCATAGCTCAGTGGTTAGGGTGCCAGCCACGTACACAGAGGCTGGCAGGGTAAAACGGACCTGGTCCTGCTTAACAATGACAACTACGACAAAAAAAAATCCAGGTGTTGTGGCAGACACCTGTAGTCCCAGCTACTCGGGAGCCTGAGGCAAAAGAATAATCATTTAAGCCCAAGAGTTGGAGGTTGCTGTGAGCTGTGACACACTCTACCAAGGGCAACAAAGTGAGATTCTGTCTCAAAGTAAATAAATAAATAAAATAAGATGAGGACTTAATCAGAAACTACAAATGCATTTCATCCAGTGGACTAACTCCTGACTGATTCATAGTAACTGCCTGGCCCTAGAGCATTGTAATGGAAAGAGCTGGAGGACAAGTCTCTGTCTTGTGTTGGCTTAATTACATTGTGTTGAATTAATTTTCTGCTCTGGGCTTAAAATGGTGGAGTGAAAAGTATTAGAATATTTGCCATTTATTTGCAATCCCAGGTCTAGGGCTTTAATGGTGGACATTAAAGATTAAATTCTACACTAGTTAAAACCACACATCTTTCAGCAGACTTCTGTCTTCTAGATACAGGGTGGCCCTAGCTGAGGGGTGGACCTGCTGTCTCCACCCTGAGGGTGTTGGTGTCATGGCAGGAGCCGGTTGGAGGGTAGGCAGATGAGGTTGCAGGAGGCTCCAGTCAGTGGCCTGCAGGGGGGAGGGAGGCCAGGACATCCACTGAGTGGGGTACCTCCAGTTTGCCAGCTCAGGGAGCACCATGGTATCCCAGGCCGGCTTGGTCTCCCTCCTCTTGGACTTGCGGCTGAAAAGGGAACCGCCTATTTCCCTGGCCTTGTCAATTTCATGTAAGCTTCCTAGGCCTATGATGGAAGGGATTATATCCATTCCTTTGTTGGGCTATGTATACCCCTAGACAAAGGACCCAGGGAGAGATTTTTCTTCTCACTTGGGTTTTTCCCTCTGCCAGGAGCTCTGGTGTTTTCTCTCTGTTTTCTTTTCTGTAAAATAAATCCTGTTTTAGTACTGATCTGTGATCCATGGATTCATTCTTTGAATTCCCAAGACCAAGGACTTACTGTAGAAGAAATTCTGGTAACACTCTGTAGTTTCTCACACCTTGAAAGGAATAAAGAAAATCCTAAGACTGTTCTCCTAGCAACAGTGACATTCCATCCTTGTTTCACTTCAGGATTTTGCAGATAGTAACCTCTGTCTGCGCCTGCATGATGAGACATCTTAAAGAAGAAAAGAAACATCATTTGTTCTCACAGGAATGTGGAGACCCTTATAAATAAAAAAACAGTTCATTATGTTTCCTATTGTGCTTGCCAAAGAGAAAAAAGTTATCAAAAAGCAAAAATCTCTGAATTAATGAGAGAGCATTTTTTTTCTTATAAATTATGTTTTATTCACTGTGATAAGTGCTTTACAGATTGTGTCATTCAGCACAGACATAAGAGTCTTGGCGTGTTAAGGGCCCCAGTGACAGTGAGTTGTGGAAATGGAAATGAATCCAGGGGAAATCTGGTTCCAAATCCCATGTTACCTACAGTGTGAAGTTACTTCTCTAAACAGCCAAATGGGCCACCTGTAGTTTTCAGCAAAATAATTAACCTGAAAGTTAATGTTCAGAAAGAGCAGAGTTTGTATTTGACCTTGGTTAGATTCTTGTGTCTATACCCTACCTGTTATCTGGCTGTGTCTGTATGAGCCACTCTTCCCTGGTGTGTAAAATGGAGATGATGCTAAAATTACTATGCAGATTAGTAAAATAATTGCAAAATATTAACACCTGGTCAATAATCATGCCAATAAGTATTGGTTATCCATATTCATATTTTAATTTCTTATGATTCCTATAAATAATTACATCTTTAGGTTTAGAAACAATCTATAATTCATTAGAGAGGGAAAAATAGTGAACATTTCTTTTGAGAATTAGAAAATTGTATAACACAGTAAAATCAAGATATCACATTTATCAGAAAAATTGGGGGAAGTTTTAAGGAATTACAGGACCAACTGCTTACTACTCCACCAAAACCTATGATCTGAAATGAACTATTTAAAATAGAAGAGCAATGACCCTCCTCTCCACTGCTGTTAGCATCTCTTAAGTCTATTGCAAATGTTTCAATGATGTACATCATATCACAGCCTGAGTGAGGAGTTAAGGAGGGATTAGGAAACTATACACATATAGAAAGAGCTAATTTAAGCAAGTTCAAGCTCCGTGGTAAATTCCATAGACAGGGCAAGTAGTTAGAATACTGTCAAGGTCAGGAAGTGACCATGTCCATGTAAGCAAGAGCTCAGCCGACCAAATTCAACAAAACAGTACAAGTGCAATGGCTTAGACCAAGTTCTACTGTCCTTATCTGTTAAAACACTCTCAGAAATCTAAGGGCCCTACTGTCTTGGATAGAGGGCACATTTATTTTCATGTTGAATGTGTATGTCTAGGCCAGCTACATGCAGAAGCAGAAACAGCATCAGCCTATCTATTGTGATTTGAGAAGAAATAAGTTGTTTTCCCTCTAAAATATATACTCTGCTGAATAAAAGTCCACCAAGTTAAGGAATGGTTCTCTGTGAACACCATAAAGAGCCACAGTCAACCCTAGATAACCACTGGACCTCCGGGGGGATGGTGGGAGAGAATTCACCTGTCTTTGTCATCTGCAATTTACCTGCAAAAGTGCCTGCAACCAATTTACACCAACAGCAGTTTGGAGGAAGTTGCTTGAGATCAATAAAATATGGAAGCTAGAGAAGATATGAAGAGCCATAGAGAACAGCAGGACTGTGAAAGGTAATATTGGAGAACTCTGATAACAATATCATGTACTTGAAAGGTTTGTGTAGTGTCAGGTCCAAGATTCTCTAATAATGTGTTTTCTACTACATTGTGAATAGCAATTCATAAGAATGCATAGATTCTGCTAAGCTTGGAAGCCTAAATTAAAATCCCTTTAATTGCTTTTTAATATTGCAGATAATTTTTATAACATCCAAATGTATATTTTTAGAAATCACA
The DNA here is from genome assembly GCA_963574575.1 of Galagoides demidoff. Taxonomy (NCBI): domain Eukaryota; kingdom Metazoa; phylum Chordata; class Mammalia; order Primates; family Galagidae; genus Galagoides; species Galagoides demidoff. Next base: position 13,385 of record CAUYQV010021400.1, read on the forward strand.
AATGTGTTTGTAAACATACCCTTGGATAACATGCAAGTTAAAGACCTCCCTGCCATATTTGCCCTTGGAAGACTAGAGAATATGTTCTGAAAGAAACTAGCATCGCCATTGCAGATAAAAGGAAGTTTAGTTTTCAGCTTGGCTATGATAAATAAGAATTAAACTGGAGTTTGCCTATGACTTTTGAAACTTAAATGAGAGGAATGTGTATTAGAATTTTGAAGTTTATTGCATTATGGAATATTTAATATTTTCTATATTTTTATCATTGGTTTTAACTTTTTATATATAAAATATTTTTACATCATTGCAACACACCTTCCAAATTAGGCCAAAAATAACTCAAAAAAAATTAGCAAATATTTTAGCTTTCCATTCTATTAAACCTAAGTCACAAAGCACTTGCTATGTTATTTTACAGTTTCAATTAATCCCCTTTAATAACCATTATTAGTCTTGCAACTTCTTTAACAAGCATTCACTAAATGCCAATTCTTGGTCTAAGTCAGTGGTTCTCAACCTTCCTAATGCTGCGACCCTTTAATACAGTTCCTCATGTTGTAGTGACCCCCAACCTTAAAATTATTTTCATTGCTACTTCAAACTGTAATTTTGCTACTGTTATGAGTATAGTATAAAATACCTGATATGTAGGACACGCCCAAAGGGGTCATGACCCATAGGTCAAGAACCCCTGGTCTAAGTGGATATGGATGTGCAAGCTGGTTAGAAAAGATGAAGAATAAATATAACATGATGAACTAAGTGCCTTTGGTCATTTTTCCTCCAGCAAAATTTCTCGAACAAGTTCTCCATATCAGCTTTCCCCATTTTCCCTCCCTCATTCTTCACTGTATTCCATGAAGTAGGGCCATAACTCTGCTAAATTGTATCCCCCATATTCACTAACGAGGTCACTAAATCTCGGGTAAAATCCATAAGCTTATCTTACCAGACCTCACCAGCATTTGACACTGTTGCTACTCCATCTTTATGACATTTTTTTTCTCATTGTTTCTGTTCTCTCTGATCACTCCAGCCTTTAATTGCGGTAGTTATTAAAAATTTAACCATAGTTTCTCTTCTCTCCTCTTTCCCCAGGACCTCAATAAGAATGTGCCTGCTAGAGATTCCAAACATGTTTCTTCAGCTAGCCATTACTTTTGAACGACATCTTCATTTATAAAACAGTCCTTGCAATTCTCCTCTTAAATGTCTCAGAAGAATATCAGACTCTACTTGTCTTAAGCCAAATTCATTAGTCTATTCCTCTAACCAACACTCCATTGCCTAGTCACCTCCAATCCCAGTTCAAAAGTTACTCCTTCATGGAATTCCACAGAGCAGAGGCCAAGGATGTTTTGTTCATCATTGTACATACAGTGCTTTGCTCAATGTCTATTACATAATAATGTATCAATATATGCTTGATTTGAATGAATGATAACAGAAACAGGTCATTAATTTTGTCTGAAATTCTCAGTTTAATGGAAGTGTTGGCTCATCCTTAAAGGAGGAATAAGATTTTATTAAAATATGAAAAGAAGCAAAAGAGGCAATAGAAGAAAAATAGTAAGGATATTAAATGATTCAGGAGAATGAATCAAGCACTACAGAGCAAAGATGATGATGCAAAGGGCACTGGAAGCTAGGAGGTAAGTGAGACCAGTAATAATGGAGGAAAGGGGGCATTGGAGAAAGAATTGAAAAAGCAAATTTTTGCCAAGCTTGGTGGCTTACGCCTATAATCCTACCACTCTGGGAGGCCAAGGCAGGTGGATTGCTTAAGCTTAGGAGTTTGAGACCAGCTCAAACAAGAGCAAGACCCCATCTCTACTAAAAAAATAGAAAAACTGAGACAAGAGAATCATTTGAGCCCAAGAGTTTAAGGTTGCTGTGAGCTATGATGGAATGCTTAGTAGGAATAACTAATTCAGGTTTTTCTGTTTTGAATACTTTGATTTAAAGATACTTCTGAGACTGATTTCAGTGAAAGTTTAAATTTTTTTGACTTTAAGAAGGTTGACATTGGAGATAAAGATTTCAGAGCTCTCAGAATAAAGAGGTTAGACATAGTCATGAAAGCAGAGGGTAGTGCCTGCCCTCCAAGGGAGGCTAGAGAAAGAGAGCCAGTGGAGTTTTCAAGTTGTTCAGTATAAATCTGGCTAGTCCTTCTTTCTACTTAAAGAATGGCAAATAGTCTTTAAAAGAAATATAATATATACTAAGCAGTGGAACAGAGACATGAGGTATGAGAGGAAATGTATGTGTTATGACACACAAGAAAAATATGAAACTATTCAAGAGTCTTTTTATTCTTGTGGGCAGGAAGCAAAAAGGAGAGGGAAAGGGGAGATAAAAAAACATTTAGAACAAAATCTTCAGATCCTAACTGAAATGTGGGATCCTCTGGATTGATTAAACTTCTTAGAATGCTTTGGCCGCAGACACTGGGATGACATCAGCAAACCAATCCCTTGCCGAAGAGAATGAGTCACGTTTCTGTCTGTTTTCACTTGATTAAAATATTTCACATTTGTTGAGCTTGGAAAAAAAAGACAGAGAAAGCCATTGAGAGTAGAAAATTGAAAATCCAAACATGGTGAATTTCTGACTCATCAGAATTGCAGCATCATGGGAACTACTAACTTAGATTTAAAGAGACATTCATAAAAAATTTTTAAACTTCTATTCAAGAAGTAATTAACTACCCAAACCACATAAAATATTTTGAGGCTTTCTTAAACCTTTTATTTAATATCATGCTGAGAAAACCATAAAGGAAGGGTTACGATCATCTGCATTTCAAAGTACAGAGATCTTGTCAGCTGTAGGGAAAAAAAGATCATAGTTAAATATCATGTGGTCTCTATAACTTGTTTTATTCAGATTAGTATAAATTGCTGGTTTTGATGGTTCAAATGTATCTGAACATTTGCTTCTTTGGAGCAAAGCAGGCAGGAAAAGCAGAGTAAAGGGGTGCGGACAGAGGCTTGCTTGCTTCTTCATAGGGATCTACGCCAACTAATCGGCAAACAATCCATTTCCTGGCAAAGTTCAGCTGATTTGTCCTTTTTATTTTGTTTTAACTATAGCTGCTAATACTGACCTTCAAATCCATTAGCAGTGGGAGATTTGTAATAGGGCAAACATTACTTGGGAAAGAAATCCATTGTCACTGACTTTAGGAAGATATTTTTCTAAGCATGTGAATTATTGTGATTCACAGATCATGTAAGTGAAAGAAGCCTGGATACTGTGAGTCCCTGCATAAATCTGAGCTATTACTTGTTTAACAGGCTGGAACATATAGAGATCATCTACAAACAGGAGGAACATCATTTGGTACCATTTCAAGTTAAGAAAACGTGCTGTTTTCTAAGATTTCATTGTTGTTTATCCTCTAATGGCATTAATTAAATATTGCTCATCAGTAAAACGTACAAAACTCTTCAACAACCAGTAGGTGAGTCTCTCTAAATATAGCCAAAAATCATGTGGGAAATACTTTCAAATTTATTCACTTAAAGTTCAAAGCTCTTTTTTATCAAAATAAACTTGATAACAAACACCACACTGTTAAAAATATTATCATTATTATTATAAGATGTAGACAAAAAGTTAAAGTTTTTATCTTAAGAATAGTTTTTATGCATCGTTGAAAATCAAGCAAAGATTCCAATAGGAAAGTGGGCAAAACAAAGAATGGGCCATATGCAAAAGAACAGTGGCCATACTAAATTAATAGATGAGAAAATAATTAGCAGGCTTGCTGAAAATCAAATTATGAAAATTAAAAAACAGTGAGGCACTATTTCTTGCCTTTAAGGTTAACAAAGATTAACAATGAAAATAGCCAAAGGGACCCTAGAAAGATGGCAGAACTATTGACTGTACAGCTTTTAGATCTTTCAGAAAAACTACATAAAACCCCAGCAATGAGAGAATAAAACCAAAAACCAAAGGACAACATGAATAACGAAACCAGATGTCATTACGTATCACAGTAGAACTGCATGGGGACCAACCACCAATAGCCTAAACCTGCAGGACTAGGGAAGCTGTGCAAGAAGAAGCAGGGGGAGTGCATTTGATGGACTTGAGAAAGAACAAGAGAACCCTGAGATAGCTGCCACCTGTGTTCACTGAACGCTCCAGTAGCTTGATGTGAAACCAGTGGAGGAGGTGGAGGAGGTGACACAGTGAGAGTGGTCTACCCAGGTGCCAGGTCTATTTTGTCACTGATGTCTAGAATTGCCAGTGCAGGCTGATACTATATAGCAGACCGGTTCAGTAGTTCATGTTTATTTTATTTATTTGTTTGTTTATTTTTATTTTACTTGATTATTATTATTTTGAGACAGAGTCTCAGTCTGTCACCCTGAGGTTGAGTGTCATGGCATCATCATAGCTCATAGCAATCTCAAACCCTCGGAATGCAAGAGATCCTCATGCCTCACCTTCCCAAGTAGCCAGGATTATGGGAACCTGCTGCATTGCCTGGCTAATTTTTTTTATTTTCAATAGAGACAGGGTCTTGCTTTTGCTCAGGCTGGACTGGAACTCCTGAGCTCAAGCAATCCACCTACCTCAGCCTTGCAGAGTGCTAGGATTACAAGCATGAGCCACCACACCTGGGTTCATGTTTATTTTTAATTCTCTGCAGACAATGTGGTCTACCATCACCTCTACCTACTCCTTGATATGCTACTGTATTTTTTGGAACTAGGAGGAATTTTGACAAATAAAATAGCAAATAAATGAAGAAATTCCTTGAAAAGGGTGGGGCAGATTGTTTTCTGTGAATTCTTTTTTTTTTTTTTTATTACAGTTTGGCTGGAGCCAGGTTTGAACCCACCACCCTTGGTATATGGGGCCAGTGCCCTACTCACTGAGCCACAGGCACTGCCCATCTGTGAATTCTTAAAACTAATCTGCCAGGGCTGTCTTTTGGCACAGAAGCCCACACTGGGCGACCCTGCTGGGGGTAAACACTGAAAGGCTCAGGAACAGTAAAGACAAAGGAAAGAGAAGACTTAGATAAAGGACAAAAGATGAAAAGGGAAGACAGGAGCAAAGAGCAGAAGCAGGAATTCTCCAAAAGGAAGCTGCTGTATTTTTAACATGATATTTTTAAAACAATTTTTAAAGGAGAGGAGGGAGTTCTGTAAGTTAGAAAAGTTATAGGAACTGGCCTCTTTCTAAAATTCAGAGAAAACCAAATTCACCTAAAAAGTGGCCAAGAGGAAAGTATCAAGTATCCTACACAAAGTTATTGTAAGAAAAAGAGAATACAGAGAACAATATTCCTATAGACAATAAACGTGTGCCAAAAAGACAAACTCTAAAATGAATCAAAAATATACTTACTACTTCCCCAAAAGGTGAAATATATTAAAATGATATAAGAACTGAGAAATAATGACCAACTCAGTAGCAATAATCATCTTCAACAACCAGACTGTAGTACTGAACTATTCTTTCCTATTCAAAGAAACCAGGAATTCTTTGAGACCTGTTGATTTCAGGTAAAGTGGACCATCTTGACAAACCAATAGCAAATAAGCTGCCAAAGACACTGAAAGTAAAAAGTTTTCCACAGGCCAAAGATAGGACAATTTGAGCTTCAGAAGAAATAAGAATTCCAGTGTAATTTGTTTAATTATGTAAACAATATTAAACATATCAAAAATCTTAAATACACGTACATCGCCAGTACTTGTAAATACTCATTTATTCAGCAATTCCACTTGTAAGAATTTACTTTTAAAAAATAGATGGCTGAACAAAAAATATATATATTCTTCACAAACTTGTATTTTATGTTCAGAAAAAGTAGAAGTCAGAAATATCTCAATGTTCAATAATAGCATCTTAGTTAAGTAAATTATGTATCATATCAATAATGAATTAATATAGCTATATTAATAGAAATGCCTTATAAGTGACATAAGAAATATGTATGTCATTTTAAAGAAAATGTGCTGTATACCATGGTGTAAAACCAATATACACATGCATATTACGTGCGTGCATATTTATATATATACACACAGGGAGAATTCCAAGACGAAAAGAAGAAAAACCTTCATAGAGTTCATTACATCTGAAAAGTGGCATTATAGATGTATTTATTAAAATCTACAAATCTTTACTTTCTAATTTTTATTTTAAAAAAATAAAGAACTTTTCATTCTGGGAGAGTCTTAACATTTAGTTTATAAACTTTTGGTTCCGTAACAGAAACATCCCCTCTCCAGAATTCACCCAAATTGAATTCTGCCTCTTTCATTTTTTCCATCTTTTATGTAAGTCAAAAACCAAATAAAGTAAGAGTTAGTGACACAAAGTCTAAGGGAATTCCCACCTCCCCCCAAATAGGAAAATGCCTGCAATTCAAATCCTTCTTCCACGTAGCTAGCACATCAATGATGCTTATAGGTCTGGACTTTTCTTCTTTTCACACGTCCTCATTTATCTTGTGTGGCTCAATTACTTAAACAGCTCACCTGGATACGTGAGCTATTGGTCTTTGAGAGGATCTCTCTCCTTCTATAATGGAGTGGTTTTAGTAGCATCCGAGCCTTATAACAAACACTTTGGCCATATTTTTAGCAAGGTGAGAAAGCAAGCCAAATTAATTATAATAACTTCAATATAATTTGCATAATAAAAAGAACCACTTTTCTTCTCATGACATACTAGGCAATGAGAGCTGTGTAGGATAATTTAAGGAATACGGTAATGTACTAATGTTCCATCTGTCCTCAAATACCTCCCACTTTAACCTGGGATTTTCATCTCAAGATTCAGCCCTTTGGGTGACACCACTAATCTCTACTGACTCCTGGTAGATTCATTCAACAACTCACTAACTCATTCATTCCTTAAGTATTCTTTTCTAACTCTAGAAGTTAGACTATGAGAATTTAAAGATGAAAAAGCCAGATACTTACTGCCACAAGATGTCAAGATTTATGTGTAAATACAAAATACTATGATGTAATTCATATGATTCACTAAAAGGAATTAATCGGATTAAATACCAGTCACATTGGAGAACAGATAGTTGGAGTGAAGAAAATGTAATATGGCCTAAGGTTAAGATTACAAGTTCTGGAGTCAAGTAAATCAAAATTCTAAGTCTCAGCTTTGCCACTTAAGAGCTGTGAGAACTGGAGTAAATTATCTAGACTATCTTAGTGTCTATTTCTCTAAACAGAACAATAGTAATGTCGCCTTGAAGGGTTATTGAGAATTAAATATGCTCAAGAACACTCTGTGCACTTAGCCTTGTCTCTAACTCATTGTATATGCTCCCAAATGTATGCTTTTGTTATTGTCAGATGCATTCAATGTAACTGTATGGCATATCCATAAATACCTCAAGCAGTGAGGCCCAACGTGATGAAATTGCACCATTAGGTGAAGATAATCCTTCGAAGAAGATAAGAAGAGAGAGAGAGACAAAGAGCCCAAAAGTGACAGCATCTACCTGATACTGTTGCATTCAACCTGCCGGATGTGATAAAATCATCCACAAAAAAAAAAAAAAAAAAAAAAAAGAAAGAGACCATTAACACTCTGCTTCATTATTTGAGAATGAAAACTCATTATTACAAATAATATGAAATAGCTCCATATAGTTTCTGCTTTTATTTACCTTTTAAAGTAAGAAAGTCATCAGCATCTTTTCATCATAGAAGATGCCAAGAACAGAGGTCAGAAATTCTTCGTAAAGTACACTCATGTGTAATCAGTGAAAAAGCAGAATGGATTTACTCTTCTGAGCTCTGAGCACTTTAGCAATGTGAACACATAATGTGATATTTTACAAAATCACAAAAATTAAGATATTTTAACTGCAACAAATTAAGATGATTCTGTCTTCCTCTTTGTCATACTTCCCTTTTTGGTCTGGTACTCTTAGAGTGTGACAGGCATTTGGGGTATGCAGCTAAGAAGCTGCGTTGGGGATACACTTACTTTTGACTAAATGGGAATTTATGTGTGTGTGGTCTACAGGCCATGCCACACATAGTTATGTCGTTGTTAGCCGGCTCAGTGCAGGAAGAGTTTCCAGAAATAGTTACACCCATTGTACTGACTAAACCAGCATTGTGACACAAAACTCAGGGCTAGAATTTACATATTAGTATATTAGTATAAACCTATCCTATGGCACCTTGGAAATGAAACTATGTAGACAATGAAGAAAATACAACGTTCAAAATGTGTAAAGCCAAATAGTATGTGGGAAATTCTTCTAATAATCAGCTGTACACAAATGAATTGGAGCATGGAGTTCTTATCCACACCTAGTCAAAATGGAAGTTTTCTACTGTTAGCAGTATATTTGACAATTCAGTGCACCCAATGATAAATGCACCATGTATTCTATTTTGGGTTTTGGTGGGAAATGCATAAATAGAATTCATCAGATAACTTTATTTTTAAGGTACAAACGTGAATAAGTAGTAAAAGCAAGATATACCTCAGTGTAGGAAGATGCTTATTTTATGCATTTTGATGTTTCAGATTATATTGTAGTGTATCTGATTTATCTTTTCCTATAAGGTCTGGTGCTTTCCAATCTAACAATATACAAAGTTGCCACTGATGTGGCAAAATTGTTTGAAAAAGCTAATGTTTTAGTAACAAAATAACTGTACATATATGCAACAGCTGATAGATATACAATAAAAAATGGCAGTTAGTTAAAAATGCATTTAAATTGCTTCTTTTATGCCTTAATTTTAGGTTAATTTTGTGCCCTTCTTCAGTTATTGATTACAGTAAAATTCAATGTAACCAGAAGTAAGTATTCTAGTAGAAGCCAAAAACATTAACACAAAAGGATTAGTTAAAACTCAAGTCAAAAAAAAAAAAAAAAAGAAAGAAAGAAAACCTCTTCTTCTATTTGTGGTATTTGTTAGATTTTTACATTCAAATTGTTGTTATTTATTTTCTCATTCTAAATGAATATTCACTTATATACCAAATGTATATATGTAATTTTATATACTTTTAGAAAGTCTTTCAAATTGAATATGTTTAGGCTCCACAAAACCTGGAACTTTCCCCGTGTAAGGGGAAAGCTAAATGAATGAATAAAATCACCACATTCATGATAAATTTGGTGGAAAGGTGGAGACTATAACATAAGACACCTAGAAATAAATAAAACAAAGTGGCAGATCCCAAAGTTACTCCTGTCATGGTATTTAGATCTGTAAGTGAATCTGAACAGCATGTAGCTTAAACTTTTTATTACACAGTTTTTGAGATTTAGAAAAAGTAAGCAACTTGTTTGATTTATACAGGGTGGCCAGAAAGTCCACGTGCAATATCACTGTAAGCAGAAGAAAGGTTTTGGAATTCCAGGTTGAACTGCAGTGTGAGCCTGACAAAGAAAAAGTTATACCAGCCAAGCATTGAGGTGCCACGGAGCCAGGGCCGGCTTCGCAGATACGTGCCCTATGCAGACAGAGGCCTCCCTCCTAGAAGTGTTCTGTGCTGCGTCTAATGCTCTTCTGTCACCTTGAAATTCTTACTCAATTTTGAACAAGGGAGTCTACATTCTCATTTGGCACTGAGACCTAAAGATTATGTAGCAGTTCTACACGACACACATATGGACTATTACAACACCCCACGTTGGGCTGAAATGGGGGCCTCTGGACCCACCTGGCTGTCACCAGACGTAGCTGCCACAAGAAGGCCATGATCTCAGATGAAGAGACACTGTACGGCGGAGACCCACCCTGAGGAAACTGAAAGCTGGGTAACAAGGCTTTCCTTGGAAAGACACCTGGGCAGCATATTGCCACGTCCACTGCTGTCAAAATGCCCTTTCACTCTGTGTGCATTAAGATCTTATCAAAAAACTTTGAAAATAATTTTACTTTTCCGTATTCCTCCTTTTTCACTATGGGCATGTAAAGATTTGCAGAGCATCTAAATCATTGTTCCAAAGTCAATTTCTTAGAACGTTCCTTAGAGAACTCAATTTTGTAAGAAAATGACTCTTTTTAGAATTATTTTATCTGTATTTTAAATGTATAACCCTAGTAAATTCAGTGAATTGTTTTTACTCTGAAAAAGATAATTACTGATTTTTTTGTTGGGGGAGTTAGTATATCAATCATTCCTACGTTAGCCAATACCAAAAAAGAAAAGTTCAATCTTTGACTTTTTTAAAAAATCAAGTATCATTATATACATTCCAAATAGACTATTTTAGGTAAGGACATATCTTAGGGGGATCTTGAATTTAGGGAAATCTAGAAACACATCAGTAACCATGGCTATAAATTACCACTAGCAGCTGTAACACCTACAGTGAGAGGCCTGAAGAAAGCAGTGTTTTAGCATCCCAGTGTCATTTCTTATGCTCTATGGCATGTAAAAAAGATCATAAATATGAGGACCATCATCCAACCCTCCCACTCCTCATCCTGATCATATTTTTCCACAGTACTATTTTTTCTAACTTATTGTTCTAGTTTATTGTTTTCATTGTTTATCTCTTCCCTCTACTGTAGTATACACTCTATGATCTCAGGACTTTTTGGACAGTTTTGTCCACTCTTGTAGCTCCAGTATAAAGAAGACTAGCAGGCCCATAATTAGTCTTCAAAACTCATTTATTGACTGAAGAGTTAATAAGTTAATCCATGGAAGTTTGTAAAAAAAGTTTCTAGAATTGCAATTAAAAACATACAACCTGCAAATTCATATTTACCTGATTAGCAAAGGCCAAGATCTGTTAACACTATGTCTCAATAGAAGTCAAAATGGAGATAATAAGGCAACATTCATGCTCTTAAGCACTGCAAATGAGCGAAAATAATTTCAGCATAAATCAATTTGAAGTTCAGCTTTTCCTTGTGGATGATTCAATGTACTCATTGAATTTTTTTGTTTGTTCATTTGTTTGTTTGTTTTTGCAGTATAAAGGCTACAGTAACATAGCCTTAACACAGATCAAAGGCCAAGATCTGTTAACACTATATCTCAAAAGAGGTAAAATGGAGATAATAAGGCAATATTCATGCTCTTAAGCACTGCAAATTAGCAAAAAATAATTTTAGCATAAATCAATTTGAAGTTCAGCTTTTCTTTGTGGATGATTCAATGTACTCATAATCATGTTTTTTTGTTTGTTCATTTGTTTGTTTGTTTTTTGCAGTATAAAGGCTATAGTAACATAGACTTAACACAGATCACGTTCCTAAGAAAAGTTCACTGGACAGTGCCTGTGGCTCAAAGGACTAGAGCACCGGGCCCATATGCCAAAGATGGAGGGTTCAAACCCAGCCCCGGCCAAAAACTGCAAAAAAAAAAAAAAAAAAAAAAAAGAATTCAGGTTTGTTGCAGCTATTTACTTGGTGTGTTTTTTTTTTTTTTCAGTTTAAAAATAGGTTCTTTCTTATACTTTTAATGACCAAATTGTTATAAAGGTGTTTGGCCTAATTTAAGAATCCTGATAAAATTTGCCTTAACAAAAGTCTCCAAGTGCTAGGCAATGTTACTGAGTGTTCTGGAGATATTACAGCTCATGAGATAGACGTGTTTCTTGCCCTTGGAATTAGTTATCTTGGGAATGACAGTTAAGCAACATAAGCTGGAGTGAATGTTGTAGAAAGAATTCTAGAGAGATGTGGGAGCATGTTGCTTGAGTATCTACCCTATAGTAATAGGAGAGGTGTGGGGAAGTCCTACCTAGGATAGTACCGCAAAATGGAAAATGACAGTAAGTAGCACTTAGCCTGAAAAAGATGGTATGGAAGGTAGAGAACAGAGTGAAAAAAAAAGAAGTGGTAAAGTATGAAGGGTGATATTTAGAGGAAAATCTCAGCTGCTAGACTTTTGGTGTATTCTTATTAAAATTGAAATCACACAGGACATTTTAACATTTCATGGAAAGCTCTATTACATAAACAATCTACATGGAGATGGCAAAGAAGCTTCATCCAAAGCGAAAAAAATCCCCTCTAAATACCTTTGCTTTTTTTATTTTTAATGCATGCTTTCTTACAAAAACACTATTAACATTTGGGGTCAGCCACAGTTAGGCCTCCTTCAGAATATTTCTCTCACCTGCTTTCCCATGCAAGCCTTCTTGTTTACTTATTACTGTGTGGTTTTTTTCTTAATTGTCAAGGTTCCATTAGATTTCCCAGAATAAGGAAAATGACAACAAATCCCTTAGACTTTTCGGGGATTCTGTGGAAAACAAAAGTTGGAGAAGATGTTTTGCATGAATTCTAATTTTTTCCCAATGCTTTAGGGCTGATTCTTCACTTCAGAATTAAGGAGAAATACAGTCTAAATTTACAGAAATCATGTAGTGAGATTAAATATAGCTGATTGGCTGTATTTTTGCCTTTTTGAAAGGCACTATACATTGCATTTTATTTTAAATAGCATGTTGTAATTAATTTGTTTATGTACTTTTTAATCAATAAAACCAACTTAGTCTTAAATTCTCCTACAGTCTTTGTCCCTGAGATGTATGTCTATATTGTCTGCATTTATAGCAAATCCATGCCTTATGCAACAACTGGGTTTACCTTCATTTCTCTGAAATGCGAAATGACTTCTATCCCCCCAGCACTTCACACTTTTTTTTTTTTGAATGTAGCAGACTTGAAAGAAGAGAGCTTATAAAACTTATAAGGCTATAAGGCTCAGCAGAGAATGAGAAGCCTCTGAAGAAGGAAGGAATAAAAGACAACGTTCAAGTGGTTATTTATTTTGGTTAAGTGTAATAGTCTATAGATTCTTCAGCTGCTCAAAACAAGTCTGTAAGTTCCCTTCATACAGCAATCAAAATATAAGTGATGTGTTCAAAAGAGGTTAGAGATAAGAACCTAAGACTATATCACTGTGCATGGATGTGCAGAAAACTTAGAATAAAGAAGAAAGTAATGTAATCTGTTTTTCTTTTTTTCTTTCAGTTTCTCTATGTTATTGTGAATTTATTTACTTCTGGACCATTTATGAGACATCACTTTGCTGTATGTAGTTCGAGTTTACAAAAGATATTCTGATATTCAGATCTAGGTTTTTATCTATTTGTAGCATGAGGATGGAGGTATTAATTAGAACCAAAGTACTAGGATGCACATTGCTTTATGAATTATCACAGCTAATATGAACTGACTTGTTGGTCATTCTTGGCCTGCAATGAGCCTTCCTCATTCCTGCTGCTATGTAATGTGGGTAGATCAAGGTAACAGATATTTTCATGGCACTTTGGGTCTGGTGACGACGATTCCTTGAGGCTACCATGATGTGAAAGTACATAAAAGTGAGGAAGAAGAGAGAAAAGAAGGTGCCTCTGGAGAGGAGGGGCAGCCCTGTGTAAATAGAGGAGGTGAGGCAGGGCCTGTGGGCATGCTGTGGGTTCCCAGGGGAGGAAGGGACACTGGCAGAAAAGGGGAAAAGAAGCCTGAAGGCACAGTGGGAGTGTCTGAGAAGAGGGAGGAATCATCTTGTCTGTGACATAGGGTGGAAGAAGAGGGGACTTTGGTCAGATTTTGTTCTTGTTCTCCTTAAAGAAAATTGTTATTCTGGCCATCAGGGTGATGCAACCATCGGAGGAACCAAAGATATATACCCTAGTATAGAAACATTCTTAGGGATCTAGTGGAACCTCTGTGTGTCAACCAGCCAAGGCGCTGTAACAAATTGGTCAACATATGGAGGTGGTCGATGTAAGGAATGAGACCTGCTGTGCTGATACATACATGTGCATGTCTGGTCTGTGAAATTTATGTCAACTTAAGGAGGGAGGTGGTCAACTATGGAGGGTCTACTGTATTTAAGAATTATTCAATTAATAGCAGCACATGCTGTTATTTCCTTCTACTGTACCCTTTGAAATTGGGATCAAATAAATGTGCATAAAAGCAGGATCTCTTTTTCTCAGAGCCTGTCTAGTCCCAGTCCCATGGAGGAAATTGACGCAACTTTCTATCTTCACAACAGCAAATACCATTCCACTGAGAGGACACACCGAGAAGCTTCCGAATCTCTCATTTAGGGTCTTTCAGGTCTTCATTCATGTTGCTCTGATGTAATCTTTCTGGAGCCTTTCACCAAAGTTTTTTGTAAAAATCAAAACAAACATGACTATTCTCTTTCAGATTAAATCTTTCCAGAGAGTTTGAGTATGTTCTCTTTCCATCCTGGAGCAAACTAAGGTGTTAAGAAGCCTATAAGGTCTTACGAAAAAGTAGATTTCTTTTTTGAAAAAAATGTTACATATTCCTCTGATAAACTAAGTGGAGCTTTTGTTAGACTTGGGTACCATCTTGCTAAGAAAATCTGAGTGCACTTCATCTTCTACCATATTTTCCTTGTCCTGGGGCTTTTCCTTTTGAGGAGGAGGTGGAAAAATCACAGCCTATTAAGGGATCTGTGTGTGTGTGTATGTTTTTTTTTTTCTTACTGGTTATATGTATATATTAACAGGAGAGAGTAGGGAATATTACTTTGTTCAAAAGTAAACACAAAAATATACAACATTAAGAAAACCTTTCTATCTGGCTTGAATGTAAATCTTTTAAGTGGCTTACATTGGGTTTCTACTGATAGGATTTCATTTTACTGGGACTTGTCAGTAACTACTCATTCTTTGTTTCTTGAGAACTTTTATAAGTTAGTTTTCCTGTAAAACCAGAAATAAAGCTCTGAAAGTTGGAGAGTAAATTGAATTGGATCAATAGCCCAAAGCTCTGGTGATGTACTCCAGGGAATACTTTTTTTTTTAATTGGAAGGCATGAGTTTTCTAAAAACAGTCTCTCTGTCTGCATATGTATCTATGCATGTAACATATGGCACTTGTGAATATATAGGGTTACCTTATTACCATGGGTTACCAGTGGCAGCATGTGCACTGAGCTAAATCCTTCTTGGATTTTAATATTCTGTCTGTAAGTCAGATGCTAAGAGATCAGAAGATAAGTAAAAATGGACTAGGTCTGCCATAAAGTATATGGTATCTTTAGTGGTCATTTTATATGTATATATAATACAACCAGCAAAAAAGAGAGCAAAAGATCAGGAAAGCACCATATATATCTCAATTGAAAAAGGAAAAAGAAATTAGTGAGCTCGGCATCTCTGTATGACCTACTTTCCATTGGACGTGTCTTTGGGTTGTCTCTGTGACAGTATATTGAACAAGATTCTCCAGATTTCTGCAGCTAGGAACAAAGGAGAAGGCAAAGAACAAATACTGTGGGTTGGTGAGAATGTGCCCCTTCTCTATAATGAGAATTTTAATTTAGGGAATGTACCTTCTAGCTTGATTCTTCTACTTAATAAAGAGAATTTAGTAGCCATTTTTCATTCACATGAGGATCCTTGGAGAATGCACATTGTGTCCTCTTGGCCTAGGGGACAGAACCCTTTTGACTGGAGTAGAGGCAACTAAGAACGGTATTACAGAAAAATAGAAATTGCTCCTCCTGGCAATTTGTATGCAGACAGCTCTCCGTTATTCATGAGCTGCCTCTTCAGTTTTGGATGATCAATGTCTTTGTTGTTCTTTCTTCTCCCTTCTGTTTCCACCATGTTGGCATTTCACTGCTCATTAATAATTGCGGGAAGCAAAAAGGGAATGCATTAATTGATAATTGCATCAATCAATACACCACATTCCACTAGAACAAAAATCCTGGTGGCATTTTTTAAAAGGTAGGTATCATTGGCTATAATACCAGTGGGAGCTGGGGAGTGGGTGGTGAATCTTCTGTATCATCAGAGAACAAGATAGTCATCTGGCTTTCAAAAATACCTCAAATAAAAACTTATGGTAAATAGCGATCATAACATCTTTGAAATTTCTATTTTGAAAAGATACATAAGAAATAATTTTAGTGGAGTGAAACAGAATTGTGAGTTTTCAGATATGTATCTCATGTCCAGCTCTAGGGCACACACAGAACACTCACCATGTGGACACCATGTAGACTCACCGTGTGGATGATTGTAGTGTTGTGGCAGGATTGAATTTGGCAAAGTGTCACCTCACCAAAATATTTGTTATGAAATGTTCAGGCTCTACCATAATCAAAGATACTTTCTTAACCATACCATGTGGATAACATGACTATCACTAGGCTCAGACCATCCCATTCATTTAAGTGGATTATTTAGGATGAGCTGGCTAACTTGAGACTATTCCCACAAATTCTTTGAGCCTCATGTACTTCTGGCCTACATGTGTATAAGATCAAGAGTGTGTACAAAACTTACTATATACTGGCAATTGCATATATTAGAAACTCAAAGAAGTATAAAATTCCTGGAAGAGCCTACTGTCCAGTTAGAGTGAAAAATATCCAACACTAAGAAAATGGAATAACAAAGAAGATATCATGCCACAGACCAAGAGAATGGTACAGAGGTTATATACTAGTGAGTTCAAAAGAGAGAGAGGAATTGCTGCATGTTGGAGTTTTCTATGAAGACCTTAGAGGAAGATAAAGAATTGGAGTTAGGTCCAAAGAGAAGAGTAAAGGAACAAGAAGGATGCATTCCAAGTGAGGAAAATGGCAGACACAGTGGCCCAGTGTGGGAAGGGGGATGGCTGTTTTGGGAAAGAAGGAATCCCTATGCTCAGTAGAGAGCTCACACAGATGGTTGGTAGGGAAGAGAAGAGGGCAGAAGAGCTAGACCACCAAGCTAAAGAGTTGGGCTCTGCCTAATACATAGGAAATATGTTTAAATGTGTTTGAAAATAGTTGACCACCTTCGTACGGTGACCACCTCCGTAAGTTGATCTAATTTTCATAGACTGGACATGCACCACATGTACACACCAGTACAGTAGACCTAGTTCCTTATGTTGACCTCCTTCATATGTTGACCCGTTTGTTACCTTCCCTTGGGGGGTCAGCTTACAAACATTCTGCTGTATTTGGAGGTCTTCTTTTTCTCTCTTTCAAAATCAGCAAAAGATATCCTTTAGGTCAAAAAAATGTGGCGGTAGTTTATGAGAAATCAGTCAATTGACTGTACTGTACTAAATCTTAAAACAGATCCTCTGAGTATCGTCTATCAGATTGTCAGGCCCTAAGAGGTAGAGCCAAGATCCACAGTCTGGTCTGTTACTTGCAGAGCTCAAACTTAATCACTGCCTCGTACCATCAGGGTATGAAAGCTATAGAAGTTCGAGTGGAAGGAGCTACGGCAGAGATTATGTTACAGGATAAATTACATTTCATCTTTTCATTCTTATTAAGAACCATGGTGATTGTCCTGCTCCCTTCCTGGGAGCTTTCTGGTCTTCAACAGACTTTCAAGTGCATTATATCTCTTGATCCTCACAACAGGAGGATCTTTTCTTTCTGTTAAGTAGGCAAGAATTTTAAATTATAAAGTTATTTCTGGATTCCCAATTATCTGTGCAATTAATCCTGGTTACATATGCAGTCCTCTCATTTGTATTGTCGTAAAAAAAAAAAATTTATAATGAACAGTTTGCCCTTCCCTTTTTTCCAAAATAGTTTAAAATTCAGGACAGGTTGTTGAAATTCTCTCCAAAAGAGAAGGCTTATTTTAGCATTGTGTTTTTCTCAGATTAAGAAGCTGGGTTCCGTATCAAAATAAAAAGCCTGTGTGCCACGGAGAATCGTTTAGGACAAGGCACGGCATCTTTAACGCTCCCTAATTATGACTGGATAAGGGGAGGCCCTTGGAAATCCTCGGAGAATAGGCAGGTGATCTGTTACATGTGTTTATTTATCTAAAACAATTTAGCAATTTTCAACCGTGTTAACTCTGGCTTGCCTGTCGTAGGACATTTTCCAGAACTCTTTGATTTGGTCTACATCAGATTTTCTTTTCACGTCAACTTATCCTGGAAGCGGTATACCTTTGTTTTTCTTGTTATGGAGCCAAAACTTGCCCATACCTCTCGAGTAAATTACAGATAATGCTATAAAATACGTGCTTAAAATTCCAGTCTGCCACAGACTAACTTCATTGGTATGAAACTCAGATCCCCTCTTATTAAACACTGTTAAATATTCTCTTCATTTTCAAGACAAATATGAACAGAAACACAACTAAACATGTACTGTATTAAAATCATTGATTCACAATATTTAAATTTTCAGCTAGCCTCCAATTAGCAGGCTTTCCAATATTTGAACAGAAGACCATTTTAATGTAATTACAAACACATTTTAGGCATCTAAATTTTTTGCATAATTAGTTCCCTATTAAACTATTTATGTAGCCCCTTTTCCATCAGAAACAGAGAAAGCAGAACAATTTTATTCCTTACTGTTACAATAATTAACTATGCAAGTAGAACAGCATATTAATAGAGTATAATTTGTTTACATTTAAAAGAAAATTGTGTTAGATTAGCATAGCAAAAGACTATTTCCATATCCAGGCAGTAATATGCAGGCCTAATAGCAATTTACAGTGTAGTTAAAGAATATTATTAATAAAGTAATACAGTGTAATTCTGTTTGCCCCACCATATTTCACAATGTCCTTAATTATAGCTAATTCCATCGAGACTAATTTGGGTGTTATTAAGCAGTAGACACAGGAATCTTAAATACAACCTTTGCTAATAATGAATTTAGAAGTTACCACAGAACTTGTTCTTATAAAACATAGGTATGAGTATTTGTATTTTTTTCCCCAGGGCGAAATCTATAAACACACACATGTGTAATTGATATCTAACAACAAACTTTTCTGGATCCAATGTATTGTTTTCTACTAGATGAGAGGTTTATTACAAATAAACACAATGAAGGTGAGGTGGGCTATGAGATGGCAATTATGTGACAATTTAGACTGGCAATATAGATTTCTCTTTGGTGAAAAATTTCTGCTTATGAATAGCTTGACGACTCTTTTTTTCAATTTAATAAATATTGGCTGTGGCTAAACTTCATGGTACCTTAGTGTTTTCCCTTGAGAGAAATTAATAATAACACCTCCGACTTATTAAGTACTCACGTTTCACCTGGCACTGTTTATCCACTTATATCATTTCTCCGGTTGAAAAAATTTAAGCCGCAAATTCATGGAAATTTTCACCTAAGAAAATTCTAGGTTACCAATCCCCATTGTCACCTGCTTGCCATCTTCTGTCCTGTCTCATCTTCACTGTAATTATTTGTAAATAAACCTCTCCCTGAGTGGATAACAATACATTGGATCCAGAAAAGGTGGGGGCTCTATGTGCATTATCATCAGTCCTCAAGGCAGCCCTGTAAGGCAGGTAATATTTTATCTGTTTTCTAGGTGAGGAAACAGAGAGACAGAAAGTTTAAGGGATTTGGAGAGGCCAAACTAGGAAAAAGTCAGGGAGGGTTCTAACCAAGACCCATTATGGCTTCAAAGTTCAGACTTTACAGGTGTCCTGCTATTTCTCTTTTGGGACACGTATCTTTTTGTATTCAAGAACTGAAAAAAAATTCTTTAGGCTTCGTTGCCCTTTTGGTGGCCCCTTGGTGTGTTCTCCCCACTTTGAAATCAGTATAGATGTGGAACTAGACAATAACTAGACTGTTTTCTGAGACAATGCTGTAAAAATCAGTGCAGGCCCAAAAATATGATGTTCCGATTTCCCCTTTAATACGCCTGCCTATTTTCTTTTGAAAGAAAAAGTAGGGTGTTAAATGTGAGTGAAATAGCTCTGCCTAGAATTCCAAGGGCTATGAATTCCAGTGCTTCTTTTCTTCTCCTGGCAGACTCTTGATTCGGCAGGAGTCATTGATCATCTTTGAGAAGGAGAGGCCTGACACAGATAATATTTGAAAATTCTTTGGCGTTTAATAGACACAGAACCTCAAATACTTAATTTGCAGGTTGTGAAAGTATGAGAGATTTAGTTCTCTGCTCGGATTTTGCTATGACCTGATGGTCCTGTCCATTCTGTAAAGTAGGGTCATGCTATCCTCTTGTGCATCTCTAAGGGTGCTATCAAAATTGGTTTGCCTTTTTTAGTGGGCACAGCTAATTAATTGTTAAGGGATTATAAGTAGGCTAGATGGTGAGCTGAAGCTGCTCTGGGATGAAGCCAGGAGTCCTCGGTCAGAAGACTAAGACACTAGTGCTGCCACTTACTGGCTATTAAATTTGGACAAGTCACAATCTCTTAAAGCAGTGCTGTCCCATAGACAGCAGTGCTGTCGCCACAGTAGTAAAAATGCTCTGTATCTATTCTACCCTAAAGTTATATCAGCTTAAATAAAATCACCTAAGTGTACATAATGTGATTTGTAAACTTGCAGGGGTGTCCAGTCTTTTTTCTTCTCTGCCACACATTGAAAGAAAGAGAGTTGTCTTAGGCTGCCTGTTAAACAAACAAACACTAATGAAAGCCAGCAGGCAAAACAAAAAATAGTCCGTGCAGCACCTGTGGCTCAGTGAGTGGGGCACCAGCCCCATATACCGAGGGTGGTGGGTTCAAGCCCGGCCCTGGCCAAACTGCAACAACAAAAAGTAGCCAGGTATTGTGGCAGGCATCTGTCGTCCCAGCTACTTGGGAGGCTGAGGCAAGAGAATCACCTGAGCCCAGGAGTTGGAGGTTCCTGTGAGCTGTGTGATGCCACAGCACTCTACCAAGGGCGATAAAGTGAGACTCTGTCTCCAAAAAAAAAAAAAAAAAAGTCCGTGCATAAATTTTTGTGATATCCAACACCACAGATAAGCAAAAAGGTCCTCATCTAATTCACATGTGGCCCACAGGCCTCAGGTTGGATACCCCTGGGGGACATCCCTCAGCTATGTCATTAATAATAAGACTAACAATAATTATAATAATGATATCAGTCATGATCCCTGCTTACAGGTCTACAAAAGAGAAAATCTCAAGTTACCGAGCTTGGACTTGATGAGAACAGTCTTCTACTTTTCTCTTTTCCATAGTTGTGTTGATCTGCGATTTCACACTTCCTAGGGGCAGACGGCAATCACTGAAAGCTTAATTGTGTATACCATAGGGGGACCAAGGTAGAAAAAAAGGCAGGGAGTCTAGAGAATTAGATTCTAATTGTAACTCTGCCATTGACTAACTGTGTAATCCTGGCTTCCGTTAAAGCTCCAGGAGCCAATTTTCTAGAAGCTTTGACCAAAAATGTTTTCCCAATGGTTTATAGCCTCATAAAATGTTATAAAAAAAAAAAGGGGGGACTTCAGACATCTTATCAATTCTTTTCTTTTTCTGGATGAGAACAGTAAAGTTAACAGACAGTGAATGACTTGCCCAAGATCGTTCAACTAGTTGGTGGCAAAACCAGGCCTGGGATACAGGTCTCTGTTTTCTTGCCACTGTACTCCAGGCTGTCACTGTATGATAAATCAAGAGTTCGGGTGGGGAGAGTCACTGTGTAATGCCATTGAAGATAGATAGCAAATTGGTGATCACATATCCCCACAGGACTTAATCACAATTCTATAAGAGCTGTATAAACCCTACTGTAATTAGCTTAGCACCATGAGGTAGATTCGTTCACAGAGCACACATGCCATTAACTAGCTGAGCAGCACCACTGATACATTTTGTGAAAGAATGGGGTTGGATGTGGCAATCTCCAAGGCCCCATTCCACTCTGAAAGTCTGTAAATCTAAGATTCATGCACTGAATTTTTAAATATTGTAAACGAATTCCTCATTTTTTTTTTAATGACAGAAGTTCCGAATAATATCGGAAGAGCAAAGATAACATATAGACAGGAGTCACATTACTCTGTCTGTAGATACTGTTTGGTGAATACGAGGATCTCCAGGTGCCTTGTAACATTCTAAAAGGCCTGGGATCCACATGCCTGCCCTAGGGAGGCCTTTTCTCTGGACTAAGTTGGAATCCATCAAGATGTTACTTGGTGGATTATCTAGTGTGTTTTGGTCTCTTTTTTCTCCCCGAAGCAGGTTGTTAGGCTCCCTCTAATCATTTTATAATTTTAGCTGACAATTTTTAAGTGAGTACTACATGTGCAATAACATTCAGGGTTACAAAAGGGTGTACAAGGAAGAGACACTCTCCTATGGGCACCGCTGTTAACATGAGGGTCCTCAACCATCATACTCACCTGGGACGGAGGAGCAGCCTGGGGGATGGAGGTTTCATTGCTAAAACTGGGACAATTCCAAGCAGATCAAACTTCTGAAAAGTTAGTTATTTCCATTTGTATTCCTTGTAGTTGATGCTCTCTACATTTTTTCCTGTCTACTGTTATTTCATCTCTAATTTTTAAAGGTTTTCTTTTCTTATTTATTTATTCACTTATTTAGTAATCAAAAGTCTCACTTGGTTACCCTTGGTAGAGTGCTGTGGTGTCATAGCTCATAGCAACCTCAAACTCTTGGGCTCAAGGGATCCTCCTGCTTCAGTTTCCTGAGTAGCTGGGACTACAGGCATCAGCCCCAACACCTGGTTAGTTTTTCTATTTTTAGTAGAGGTGGGGTCTCTCTCTTGTTCAAGCTAGTTTCTGAACTCCTAGTTTCAGCTGATCCACCACCTTGGCCTCCCAGAGTGCTAGGATGACAGGTGTGAGCCACCGCACCCAGGCCTTTCTTCTCTTTTAAACTCCTAATATATCTTCAGCCATTCGAAGGTGGAATTTTACTGTGACTCCTTCTCTCACTCCTTCTCTGCACGGCACTGACACTTGGTAATACAAGCTAAGAATAAGGTCAAGCCTTGCATGGTACTAAATTATGCTAATTTGGGAGCTCATTCAATCTTTCTTCTGCAAACAAAATAGTAAATAGCTTTTCAGAATGTCCATAGTGTAGTCAGGGGGAAGTAATCACAGATTTTCATATTACAAAAATCAACTTTAGTCTCCCACCTTTTTTTAATAGAACCGTTACCTATTGGTGCTTTGCATTGAGTTAGCATCAGCCTCATCTGTATTGGGCTATTTACTGAGCTTGGTGCCACAGGTCCTGCCAAATCAAACCCTCTAGTTCAAGTCAAAATGTGGAGGCATTAGGCTGGGTGTGGTGGCTCACGCCTGTAATCCCAGCACTTGGGAGGCAGAGGTGGGTGGATCACCTGAGCTCATGGGTTCCAGACCAGCCTGAGCCAGAGTGAGACCTCGTCTCTAAAAATAGCTGGGTGATCTTAAGAAGGCTGCAATCCAAATGGAGCCCTAGACTATGGGGAAAGTGGAGGGGGGAGGATGAGTGAAGAGAATGATATTGTGGGGATCACACCTATGATTTATCCTATTAGGGTACATTTGAATTTGTCTAAAGGTCGAATATAAATGTCTTAACACAACAATTATGAGAAAGACATGATGGCTATGTTAGCCAATTGGATGAGAGTTTTTCAAACTGTATATGGAAGCAACACACTGTATCTTATGATAGAATTAATGTACACAATTATGATGTAATAAAAAAATAAAAAAAGAGTCTAATAAATAACTATCTATTAAGTGCTGAATTCAGAAAAAGTTTTATTTATTCAATGACAATTTTATAAGTTAGACATCTATTACTGTAAAATAAGGTCATGTTGTCTCCAGTCTTCACAGTTGGATGCTATTTATGCAGGATTGACTGTTATAACAACTTTTTCTATGATACATGGGTCACAGAATTAGAAAACTGAGTTATTTTCTATGGAAGGAATTACTGCTAAGGACATATTCAGAGTTCAAACACTACAACCACAGTGTTTGTGGATGCTCTACCATCTTGATTTGATTGGATCAAACAATCAACTAGTAAGAATTTAGCTCTGGTGTGTCCAGGTGCTCTATGAAATATCTTTGGAAGTATGCAACAACTCCTCACACTTCCCTCCAAAGTCATAAAATTCTTAAAACCTTTTTATCAACTAATTATTTGAATTTTTACCATTTTATTTTATTTTATTTTATAATTTTTTTTTCTTAGACAGTCTTAGTATGTCACTCTCCATAGTGTGCTGTAGCATCACAGTTCACAGCATCCTCAAACTCTTTGACTTAAGCGATTCTCTTGCCTCAGCCGCCCAAGTAGGTGGGACTACAGGAGCCTGCCAAAGCACCAGGCTATTTTTTGGTTGCAGTTGTCACTGTTTTTAGCAGGCTCAGGCCAGGCTCAAACCCACCAGCTTCACTGTGTGTGGCCGTTACTCTACTCACTGTGCTATGGGTGGGGAGCCTAAACTTGTACCATTTTAAAAAGTAAATGTATACAGCATTTCAGATGAAACTCTTTTTGTTTTTTTTTTTGAGACAGCCTCAAGCTATCCCCCTGGATAGAGTGCTGTGGCAATCACAGCTCACAGCATCCTCCAACTCCCGGCCTCAAGCGAGTCTCCTGCTTCAGCCTCCCAAATAGCTGGGACCACAGGCGCCCGCCACAACACCCTACTATTTTTTGGTTGCAGCCATCATTGTTGTTTTGGCGGGCCCAGGCTGGATTCGCACCTGCCACCTTAGGTGCATATGGCTGGCACCTTAGCCACTTGAGCCACATACACATACTTTAAGAGCCTGATATATGGTTTTCAATTCAGAATAAATGTATAAATGGTAAGATTTTAATAAAATGGATCCCATTTGGCAACAAATTAAATTTAAGTAAAAAAGGCATATAAGAAAGGGGGGGAATCTAGGACAAAAGGATTTACTTAAGAAAATAAGCAGATTTTATGGACCACTGATTTTTTGTAGGAAGCCCAGATTAGAATAGAAAGTGTTTAGCAATATTTAGAATCAAAACAATGAACTCAAATCTAGATATGATTCCCAGGTAAATGAGGTTCTTACTCATTTACCCTCAACTAAAGACACATTATCATAGTTTCTCACCCATGCCACTTTCCTTTAAGTGTTTTTGAAGCCAGAAAAGCAGCCTACAAGATGGGGTCTGAGAAGCTAAGCGGAACCAGTACAGCTGATCTTGTCTGTTTAGTTCCCATTCTTTTCAACACACACCCCATGATTATTTAGTTAAGGTTTCACCATGATTGTGCAGATGTTTATCTCAGAAGGCTTTGGGGAGGTAGCCACAGGTATACAGTAATACAGTAAATATTGTGCTAATGTTGGAGCAAAGGCTACTTTGATGATATGTTATTTTCTTTGATGATTCTCTTAGATATTTTGTTAGGATAAAGATTACTTTTATGACTATAATGTTTGAGTGAAGGTTGCTTTTATGTTGTTTAAACATTTTGCCTTGTTAGAGATATACACCTAAGGTGGCAGGTGCAAATCTAGCCTAGGCCCGCCAAAACAACAACATTTCTGCCAAATAAAGTTAAAGGTTTCTAGGTTTGTTTTCTTGTATTTTATAAAAAATATTAGAATTGTAACTGAGGTAGAACTGTCTTTGTGAGACGATTCTCACCATTATCCAGAATTGCTGGCTTTCTGAATAATAAAGCTTATTGGACCTAACCCCTGTCTCTACATTTGGCTGACAGTGACAGGCAGCCAGATCCTCTTCATCTGGTAACATTTCAAATGATTAACACTTTTAAAAACTTGATGATTTTCCTTCTTCTTCATTTTATAACTTCCACACTCATCTCTAGAGTTCCTGAAAGCCTTCATGTATGCCACAGGACTCCCAGTTTAATTTTCCCCTGAACTAATATTGCATCTAGAGCAGTGGTTCTCAACTTTCCTAATGCCATGGCTTTTTAATATAGTTCCTGTGGGTCGTGACCCACAGGTTGAGAACCACTGATCTAGAGTAAATTTAAAAAGCCCAACATATGAACTCTGCCTTCTCTGTGTACCTGGCTTTGATACCTGGCCTTTTATCTAATTGACACTTCCTTTTGCTCAAGTTTTAAAGATAAGATCCTTATCTTTATTTTTGCAAAGGAATCTTGATCAGCTCCTTTTGTACTCAAGACTCAATGCCCTCCTTGCTTTCCACAGTCCTGTTGAATCCAAGTCCCTTAATATTATTATTGGATCTGGATACTCAATGTTTCTTGCCTGTCTTGTCCTCCCATTAACTTAACAAGCTCCCATGACATTTCCTATATTCACTTGCCTCCTGCCATATTTACAAATACTATAAATGCCATATAAATTATGAGGAAGAGGAATCCGTACTTCTACATTCGGAGGCAATTATTTTAGATGTTATCCTTAACTGATGCATTAGAATTCCCTATGGAGCTTTAGGAAATAGAAATAACCTAGACTCAACCCATGTTTATGTTTCGATGTTTCCTAGATGTTTCTGATGCTACTCATAGAAAGAATTTTAAAAGGCTATAAACTCCATTAAGACGTTTAGTTCCTTTAGCTCTATTCCTTCCTTTCTTCCTTTCCTCCTTTCTTACTTCCTTCCAACTTTTTCCTTTTTTCAAACTGCCATATGTACAGTGCCTTCCATATAAGGGGCAACCAGGAACTAGGTATTCTAATTATTGATCATCATGAAGATAGCAACTGAGTGAATAGATCAAGAATTCTGAACTACTAAGGGTCGCCCATCTTGAAGGAAATGGACTTCATTTTCTATAATAGAAGTTTTCAAACTATAATATAACCTCTGCCAAGTTGATCACCCGTGGGACTGTAACAAACTGAGCAACATACAGAGGTGGGCAACATAAGGAACTTCTTTTGAGTGTGTGTGGTGCATGTCTGGTCTATGAAAATTAGGTCAACTTAAGGAGGTAGTCAATGTAGTGTGGTGGTCAAGTACAGAGGTTCTATTGTATTCTGACTTACGATCCTTTTACAAGCATAAAAATTGGGGCCCAAAGAGCTTTTGTTTATGTGGGTTATATCTATTTGTATTTATCAGATGAGAAATTAAAACTGAGAAAATTTTAAAACACAAGTATACACAGAAATACATTCCATGGGCCTTCAGTTATGATATGTCATAACTCATCATATGGTCTTTACCATTTAGACTCAGGAAAGGATAAGGAGAAAAAAGACAAATAACATCATTTTTTGAAAGTAATCTTGATTCTATGGATCCCCTGAAAGTGTCTTATGGACCCTGGAGACCCCTAAATTACCCTTTGAGAGCTGCTTCTCTATAAGGATAAAAACTGATGGGAGAAATAAGTCTTGGAAGAAGGGTGGGAAGAAAAGGGAGTGAGCATGCAGCTGGGATAAGGTTAAACCTGAAGTACAAAATTCAGACCTAGGATTATTCCCAAAGTCAGGCTGTGGGTGAGATAGATTGTATGAGTTTGTAGGTAGAAGTTTAAAGTAATTCTGTTTGACAGCAAATCTGTCTAAATCACACCTGAGCATTGTCTTTCTCTTGCATATGACTAGTTTTAAGTAGGCATTCGTGTTCATATATCATGTGATGTTTTAAATTGAAAGAGTTTTTAAGAGAGTTTACTACAAAAAAAAGAGAGAGAGAGAGAGTTGACTACACTTTCAAAACTCTTCTCTCCTCTGTGATGCCTAAAAAACAGGTTAGTCAGATATGGGCAGAGTCCCTGTGTCTATCACACTCTAATTAAGAAGAGCAATTGCAAAACTTAAGTGAGCATGAGAATTACCTACTTGTTCAAATTCAGAGGTTATAGTTCAGAAGACCTGGGGTACAGTCCTATATGTTTCTGAGCAGGTGGAAGACATTTTGAGAAATAGTGCTAGACAAACACAACCTTTATCTGGTGGCATTATTTGAGTGCCTTGAGGGAGATATAATTTGCCTCATGGACTTCTGTCTTACACACCACACTTAATTCAGGCAGATTAATCACATTCCTTGAACACAGAGTTTGGATTTTGATTTCAAAATGCTGGTTTCCTCAAGAGTAAAATGCAGTTCTTTCTTTGGGACATTCTTTTTGTTGGATGCCTCCAGCCAGTACTGAGCTGATCTGAGAGAGATGGAATATTTGGTTTTTCTCATTGAGGTGGAACAGTGTATGACAACAGATGCTGTTTATTATTCAAGAGAAAGGAGGTAGCAGAGGCTGTTTATTGGCACCAAGTAACTGAATGCTGATGAAGTTTGGCATTTGTGTTAAAAGGGTTGAGACCACTTAAAACATTGTAATTTGTTTAAGTTCAATTCACTTCATTGTGAAAGATGGTGGTGAACCCAATTCCTTTTACCCACAGCTCCACAACAAATGCCTGCAAATTAAAAAGAAAAAGCCTAGCAAAACAGACAGGGAGTTGACTATGCAATTCTGGTGGGTGATGAGTTTCCCAGAAGTTTGTTCTTTACTGGTGAGGAGGGAGGTTTTCTTGCTAGTCACTGTGGGATGCAGCAGATTTCCTTTGTTGACACCCACAGTCTGGGAGCATTTTTATGAAAAAGAACATAATTTTGCATTTGATTCCCTTGAATGAATATTAGCAGATATGAGGATTTTTTTTAATTGCTTGTTTTTCATGTTGGAGCTCAGCAGATCAAGGCTGTTTCATCTGTGACATCAGTCATTGTTTGTGAATGTCAGAGGGACATTGTAAGTGAAGGCAGCAGGATTTAATACAAAAGCAGCCTTGGGAGCTGTAAGGCAATGAGAAGGATAGGTAGAAGAAATAGGGATGTGTGGGAGATAGGAGGGAAGAGGAGGAGAAAGCAGGAGAAGGAGCCCAAGGACTTCTTGTTCTCCCTATGGTATTCATAACATTGAGAGGCTATTGTCCTACAGACTGTGAATTTCCAGAGCACAGAGCATTTTCATCCACAATATCTTTAACTAAGAGTAAATTACCTATTGAAAAGTAAAAAACAAAACAAAACAAAAAAACACCCCCAAAACAATACTCATTCTTTTGATAATGAAGATTGCAGGTCACATCCTACAGAGAGACTGTAGAGCACAGTTTGAGCCTTCTGCTTATTGCTTTATCAAGGCTTAACAAGAATGACTTTCCCCAAAGGCTCTGCCACCCCTATATGTGAACATGCCACATAGTGGGGATCTGAGTCTCTATTTCTTTCTCAGTTATAACTGACAATAGCAAAAGTTTTCTTTGGTGGACAATTCATTCTAGAAATGCTAAGAACTAGTTTGTGGATAGTAAAGGAATGTGGGAAATTTTATCCCAAAATATGACTGCTTGGTATAAAGACTATTTTGAATTAAGGGCCCTTAGAAATCAACAGGAGTTGGAAGAGGTTTTCCCTTTATTTATATAAAGACCAGAGAAACCCATTAAGAAAAACAATTGTCTTTTCTTCCGTTTCTTGTTATCTCATTATCTTTTGCAGGAAAGAAGATCAAGAATCTAACAAGACCTGACTCAATCCATTTTTAAAATAATGCCCCATCTCTCAGGTTAATTTAATTTCCAAAGATAATTATTTACAAATCATTTTCCCAGTCCATTCATTTTCCCAAGTGCCTGTTCATCCTCCCTAGTAATCTTTTATTGCCCCTCAGCAAAATTTCCCCATTTCCCCCTTCTCCCTGAAATGAATATATGTAAGTATTTGGTCCTCACTGGCATATGGGGAAATCACTCTGTGGTTCTCCTGTTATGCCTGAAAAATACCCCCAAATGGCCACAGCAGACAAGTCCGAGACACACTCCGATGTAAAAGCAAGAGGTGAGTTTTATTCAGGCCCCGGGAAGCCCGGACTCTCCTGGCACGCAAGCCAAGGACGAGGCTTCAGGCCCGGGCCACGCCCGAGCCTGGACTCTCCTGGCATACACACCGAGGTAGAGCCTCGAACCCAGGGTGGAGGTAGTTTTTATGGGGTACAGAAAGCAAGAAGGGTAGGAGAGTACGAGTACACTTTTCATTGGTGGTTAGTGATTTCACTAGTAAAGAAGGATTTGGATTGGTACAGGGGATTTCTTAACCGGGGCTAGAGGTAGTGTAGCCTAATTAGGTAGTTGAAGGAGAATACCTGAATTTCAGTAGAAACTTATTACCTATTATGGGAGCTGTTCAATGGACTGAAACTCATTACCTATAATGGTGGTATGGCAGCTGTCTGCCTAAGGTGTCAGCAGGTGTGGGGGAGGCAGCAGGGAGTGACCCTGCGGTTTAACAGAGCTTATGCAGTAAATGACAAAATGGCGCTGGTCTGGCCCTTTCATACTGACAAGCAGTGAAGCTAAGATTGGTGCATTGGTGAAATGTGTTTCGTTATACTGTTGTACCCAGTTCAAGTGGAATTACAGAGAAAATGCCAGCATACTGAGTTCAAATTAGGTCCTTTATTGGCTAGCCCATGGAGATGGATTCATATCCCAAATTCTCAGTGTCTGCATGACAAAAAAATGGAGGTTTTATACCTTTCTCAGTTGAGGGGGGGAGGGTTGTAGGTGGAATCTTTGCAAGATTAGATTTTCAGGGCTGGGAGTTGGTTAGTTACCAGGAAAACCCAGGATAGAAATGTGGTTTTACAAGGGTCTGTTCTGTGACTCTGAGCTAATCCCCTGTCTCTGCAGGATATGTTTATTTAACAGCCCATTTCTGCAAGGCCTACATGAGAGGGGTGCTGAACAGGAGGGGGAATGAAAATCAAATTAGGTTCGTTTAGCCTCTCAATACTATTCTCTCTACCCTGTATGTTTGAAATTTTCTATAATAAGAACAAACAAGGTTGTTCATATCATAATGAGGTTTCTGAGGTTGGTTTAAGCAATATTGATTGAGTGGCTCAAGGAGGATTCCACCTCTGACTCTAGTTCTTTTCATGTTTTTACTCTGCTATTCCCGGCATGTTGACTTTGCCTCCTGGGCCAGCTTTGCCATGGGGCTGACATGCTTGTGACTATTCCACAAAGCACATGCAGACAACACTGTCCAGAGGCAATGAAAAGGGGGCACAGTGCTGTCTTTTGTCCATTTTTAAGGCTGAAGCAAACTTCCCTAGAAACTCCCAGCAGATTTATTTCTCCTTGGCCAAAATGCCCTTGCTTATTCAATAACACAGTAAAAGGCTTGAGACCTCTCTGATTAATTTAGAATCTAAGATCTCCCCTTTGGGAGTTAAACAGATTCTAGGTGTTCCGGAAGAAACTGCAAATTGCAGGGTCGTGTTAACCATGTATGAAATAATTAAAAAGGCTATGGCTGTTGGGTAAAGCTATTGATAAAGTCAGTTGCATAAGAGTCAAGGCAAGGAAGGTTGGTAACATGTACGCGCAGGTCCCGAACGGTTCCTGCTTGTCTGGCAGAAGAAAGAACGTTTCCTGTGGTCTCCCTCCTTGAAGAGCCAGACTGGTCGTCAGCGGTGTGTTGCAGAGGCCCTCAACACAGTGAGAATGAATATACAAACGATGGCTAGACCACATACGATCATAGAATTCTGACCCACAACGTTTGCAGCAATATGCCCTTAACAGTTATAACTTCAACACTTAACTGCCTGCTCCCCTGTTTTTCGTCCATGTCTCACGAAGGAGCACCTAGAGAAAGCCCGATATGTTCCCCTACACAATCATACAGGTCATGAATCTCTTCTGGTTAGCGTGCTTCCAGTTTTCCGGCTCAACACACTAGGACCTGAGCACCTCTGAGCCCTTTGTGGTCAATGAGAAACTTTCCCCTGGTAAGGGGCAGAGGAGACGGCCTAGCACCTCAGGAGCCCAGCCACCTCTGGGAGGTTCTCATTGATTAGGGTGACCAGATTTTAACATCGGTAAGGCGGGACAACATGGCCGGGGTGGGGGGAGGCGGGAGGGGGGGGAGGAGCGCGGGCGGAGCAGGGCAGGGCCTGACAACAATGCAAACTTTGATAAGCAGTTCTCGATAATCACTTCTTAGCAATTATTTGTTATTATTACAGTTTAACATGATAAAATTAACAAAAATAATATAAAACTCATATTCTGGCCAAATAACCACATGGCAGCCGAAAACCGTATATTCCCTTCTTGTTCTCCCGCCCGTTCGTGCATTCTTTCCAAAAATCGGGACTTTTTTAAAACGCCGCGGGACGCGGGGCAAATTCTTCAAAAGCGGAACGTCTGGTCACCCTATCATTGGTCCGTCTCCGCTTCGAACCTAGACAGTCCGGGCGCTGCAAGGCCCCCCTAGGAACGGCCGCGCAGGCTCTGTCCAGTAGAGATCTCAGACGTTCACATTTTCGGGCACCGTGGCGGGGTGAGAACCAGAGTTGCCGGACCAGCGAGACAGGTCCGCCGCAGGGCAGAGCCGCAGGGAGCCAGTTTTTCGAGCCACAGCGCCATCTGCCTTCAGCAGAGGTCCACGCCTACACCACCGCCCGAGCAACTGCTACAGGCGCGCGGTCTCCTGGGAGTTGTGGTTTGTTGCTCTGAGCCGGGCACTTCCACCGCCCACCGGAAGAACCGCTATTCCCCGGCGCGCGCGGAGTAACCTTGCTGCCAGGGGTGGCGAGGAGGTTTTTGTCAGTAGTGGGGTGCAAAGGGAGTGAAGGACTGGGCTGGACCCATTTGGAGTGACCCGGGCAGCTCCGGGGAGCGAGTGCGGCCGGCCAGGGTCTCCTGCTGCGTGACTGGGCCGGGTGCTGGGGTCCCGCTGGCTGCTCCCGGGACGGCACAGGCGGTCCTGAGGCGCTGTTGGCAGCGTCTTGTCAGCACCCGGCTGGGGTGGGGTTTCAAGTCAGCGTGCTAAGACACAGGTTCTGTTACCCACGCTGGCTTCTCGGGCTTAACCCCAAGAGGTGCGCAGTGCGCCAGGTGCTGGCCAAGAGCCTCCTGGCAGTTGCGACGGGCGAGTGGGGCCTCCTGCCCCCCAGCGGTCATCCTAGCCCCAAAACGCAGACACGTTTTCTCTCGCTGGTATGTGAACCTCGAACTCAGTTGTTAGGGAAAGTGCATGCTTTCCAGGTGAGCAATAGATTAAGGGCAATCTAAGAAAAGTAGGGGCAGCTGGAGTGTTGGAGGCCTGTAGCGGTTAAGTGTTGGTGGTGCGCCCAAGTTGGGGACTGCAGAGGTGAGTAGGATGGTGTAGGTGTGTGGAGAGAGCAGGGACTTTGTCCTGTGAACAAAAGAGCAGAGTTCTGTTTGTGTTTACCTGAGACTTGATGGGATCTTATAAGGCGGTGCTACTGAGGAAGGCAGACGGTTGGATTTCAAAGAGGCCAGAGAAGCATCTGGCAGTAGAAATAATTCAGTGTAAGGAGGGATGCTAAGGAGAGGCAAACAGCTGAAGAAAACTTGTTTCTGTTTCCAGTATGGAGCCAGTGTAGTGGTGACAGCGCTGAGGAGATGGGGAATTCCTGGTCAGTCTTTGCCTTGAGTTGAAGAGCTGTGGGTGACTAGGCTGGATATGGGGGTAGGGGGATGGAAGTGGCAAGGAACCTAGGAAGTGTAAACTGAACATGAAGTCCCAGCCTTGCAGCCAGAGGGATCCTGCCAGACCATTTCCCTCCCAGGTCCATTACAAGGAAAGGAAGGGGAATTGTATGTACAAATACAGCAGCACCTGCATAGTTGACCATCTCCCTACATTGACCTAATTTTCATAGACTGGACATGCACTAGATATACATGTTGGTAAAGTAGGCCTAGTTTCTTGTGTTGGCCACCTCTGGAGGTTGACCAGTTTGTTACAGTCTATTGGGTGGTCAACTTTCAGGGGTTCTGCTACATAATCATTATGACTAAATCTGTTGTCTGTTCTGCATATCAGCACAATGGTAAGCTCTATAGATGCAATTTATTTAACCTTCCAGTATCCCCCTGAGGCAAGTCTTGCTATTCTTGCACATGTCTACACATGAGGAAACTGAACCCTAGAGAGGGTAAGGAGGTTGGTTCAGGATCCTGCAGTGGCAGTTGGTGGAGCCAGACTTTTAAAGCAGGCTGCAGAGTGAGTGTTTCCAGCCTTCCCCCTTGGATGCATCTGGACAACAAAGGACAAGGTCAGAGGGCCAAGATAGACACAGGCCATGGGAGATTCCCCAGGGACAGCCAGGAACGTCAGGACAAGATAGTATTGCATAGTTTTTGGGCAGCCTTCCGGGTGTGGAGTGTGTGTGTGTGTGTAACGAGAGAGTAGGGAAGGAATGAGCAGGGTGAGAATAGGGAGACTGGGAAGGCTCAGTTGTGAAGAAGTGGGGGAGGGAGTCAGAGCTGAGAATATGGAATCACCTTGACCAGAAGGAATAATTCTCACCTCAGAAGTGGAGAGGAGTTACTGGGACAAGTGTAGGCTTGGAGAGAGTTTGTGCTTTAGGAAGTTGGTGGAGTATAGGGTTATACCTGGGAGTGAATTAAGTGCCAAATTTCTTTGTATAGAGAGGACAATGGTGGGAGGGGACTAGAGTGAGGAGTGTGGTTATAGTCAGCTGTAAGAGGGTGGAGACTTGAGTGGATACTGGTGTTCTGAAGTCTTGCACACATAGAACCCAGGACTCAGAAAATGGCAGGATTTGACAGTTGGGAACATGAGGTACTTTCCATAGAGCAACCAGGTCAGAGAGGCCAAGAGGTGGGCCTGGGGCCAAGGATGCTAGGAAAGAGAGCAGGGGCCAGTGGGCTGGCTGGGGTGTACTGGAGGTAAGTAGACAGAGTACTTAGGGGCATGGGCTGCAAGCACCCCAACTTTTCTTCTCCAGCCAGAGGGCCCTTAATTTTACCCACATTTTTTCTGTCTCTTTTTACTAGAGATGGGGTCTCAGAGTGTTCCTGAAATCCTGAGGTCAAGCAGTCCTCTCGCCTCAGTCTCCTAGAGTGCTGGGATTACAGATGCAAGCCACTGCACTTAGCCCTTACAGTAATTCTCATTGTTCTGTGTTTAGTTTCTTTTTTTTCCCTTTTATTAAGTTATATACACATAGATCATGAATACATTTATGCATATGTGGGGTACTGTGTGTTAACTTTTTTCTTTTTTTTTGTTTTTTGAGATAGAGTTTCACTATGTGGCCCTCAGTAGAGTGCTATGGTGTCACAGCTCACAGCAACCTCAATGCTGCCCCACTCCTCACTCTAGTCCCCTTCTACGACTGTCCTCTCAATACAAAGAAATTTGCCACTTAATTCACTCCCAGGTATAACCCTATACTCTTGGGCTGAAATGATTCTCTTGCCTCGGCCTCCTGAGTAGCTGGGACTACAGGCGCCCACCACAACACCCAGTTATTTTTTTTGTTGCAGTTGTCATTGTTGTTTAGCAGGCCCGGGCTGGGCTTGAACCTGCCTGCCTTGGTGTATGTGGCTGGCGGCCTAACCACTGAGCTATGGATGCTGAGCCCACATTATTTTTATATAAGTATGTTTACATGGGTGTCTCCCCACCAACTATGGGCAGTATACTTGACAGTTTTCAAAGACTCAGAAAGATGATAGCAAGAGAGATGAACAATTGGAGCCAGACTTGATAGGAAATGTTATCCAGAACTATGGATAACTATGGGCCCTTCAGGGCAAGAACAAACTGGTTTTTCTGGGGCCCAGTGCCAAGATAAACCAAGCATGTAGTGGTCTTAATAAAACATTATTTTATTGAGTCTTCCCTTTCTAGGGCCTGAAAGCCCCCGGTATTATGAGCTCAGTGGTTGCCAGCAGTCCGTCAACTATTGACATTCCCAGATTCCCTCATCTAATTTCTTCATCAGTGTCAGTTTGGTATCTCTGCTTGTTCAGTGAATCCACTGCTCATTAGTTAAGCTTACTTCTTATATTCACTATAAAAAAAGAAAATATTCACTAAAAAAAAAAAAAAGGATATAAAGAACTCTAAGAGGCCAATTTCTTTCTTTTTTTTTTGAGACTGAGCCTCAAGCTGTCACCCTGGGCTGAGTACCGTGGCATCACAGCTCACAGCAACCTCCAACTCCTGGGCTCAAGCTATTCTTCTGCCTCTACCTCCCAAGTAGCTGGGACTACAGGCACCCGCCACAATACTCAAGGCTATTTTTTTTGGTTGCAGCCATCATTGTTTGGTGGGCCGGGCTGGATTCAGACCCACCACCTTAGGTATATGTGGCTGGCGCCTTAGCCGCTTGAGCCACAGGCACCGAGCCCCAATTTCTTTCTTTCTTTTTTTTTTTTTTTGAGACAGAGCCTCAAGCTATCCCCCTGGGTAGAGTGCCATGGCATCACAGCTCATAGCAACCTCCAACTCCTGGGCTCAAGCGAGTCTCCTGCCTCCGCCTCCCAAGTAGCT
>CAUYQV010021402.1:0-23660 GCA_963574575.1 Galagoides demidoff
GCCTTCTATTCCCTAATCTGCCCTGATCTACGCTTCTATTCCCTTCACTTCCCTTCTCTCCCCTCTCTTCCATCTCTCCCTTCCCTTTCCTCTCTCTCTTCCACTTTCTTACTGTGCTTTCTTCCTTCTTCTCTAAGATTCCTACTACTTTATATATTCTAGCACACATAGTATGTTAATTTATAATTAATATATTTTATTCTGTTTTGATTTTTGTTGATAAAGGTCCTGACCGAGGATTTTGATTGAAATATAGGTTCTACATGCATAGACACAGTATAAGCCTTTATCCTGTGCCATATTTTGTGAGAAGGATGTCAGGATTGTGGTGAACTGTTAACGCAGAGGGTCCTTCTGGCACTGTCTATGGCTGGTTTCCAGGTTAGACACCTGTCAGTGTCCTAACTGATTCTTTAGCAATGAATGAACTACATAGTATCCGAGCCTGTGTTGTCATCCCCCAAACTAGGACAAGGCTGTCCTAGGTGTATCATTGCACTGATATTCTGTGATTCTACAAATGCCTCCAAAAGTTATTATATTTTGACAGTTCAGACCAGCTTATTTCCCAAACTATGAGTGTAAATGGCTATTCTGATATTCTTAGCAACCCTGTGATATAGATAAATATTACATTGTACTAAAAAAAAGTAATAAGCAGCATATTTCAAATAGCTCTCAGAGGATGTTTTGTTCAATTCATAAGCATTTCCACTGATAAACCAGTGTTTCTGTGTTGTGTGGGTATGTTTACAACCCTGTATGGCCTCTGCCAGATGTGGAGAAATTATCTTAAACTGATTACATTTTCTATACATAGATATGGAAGGGACTTAATTCCATTTTCTCTTTTTCTCCCTTTCTTCCTCTCTCCCCCACCCTTTTCCCTTTCTCCCCCTCTGCCCTCTCCCCCCATTTCTCTCCCTCTCCCCCCATTTCTCCCCCTCTCCTCTTCATTTCTCCCCTTCTCCTTATTCTCTTCCTCCCATTTTTCCTTCCTTCCCTCATTTCTCCCCCCTCCCCTCGTTTCTCCCCTCTCGCCCCATTTCTCCCCCTCTCCTCTTCATTTCTCTCCCTCTCCTGCTTTTCCTTTCTCCCCTTCTCTCTCGCCTCCCCTTCCCATCCTCCTTCCCTCTCCCATCCTCTCCTCCTGACAATTGTGGATACCTGAGGTTTGTAAAGTATTATTTCTCCTATGGCCACAATTAGTAAAAGAGTGGCCTCAGTGTCTGTGAATACTTTTTTCATTACACATGTATAATTGTCCATGGGGGTTGGTTCTAGGACCACCTACTGCAAACCTACATTGTTCAAGGGTCAATATACAGTTTGTTAAAAGATAACTTTTATGCATATCATAAGGTTTTTGTAATTATAAGCTTGAGTATTAGAAAAACTGAATTTCTATTTTCTCTTAAATGAAGGGTCATTTTAAGTGTTTCAGATCCCATTAAGAATTTCAGGACATTCAGTTTTCTAAAGGAGGGATTCAATTTGTAGTAAATTATATCTTCAGAAGAACACTGGATTAGAAGAAATGGTGGGAGGGCTCTGATTTGAACTCTGACAGTAACTAGCTGCAAACTTAGCCAAATTATGTAAACCTCTGAAATAATAGCCTCTTAATAACTCATGAGTCTATACAAACATCTCAGTACAAGTAATGTGTATTGTTGGCAGTTCCTCCTCCTTCTTCTTTTTTTTTTTCTGAGACAGAATCTCACTATGTTGCCCTCAGTAGAGTGTGGTGGCATCACAGTTCACAGCAACCTCAAACTCTTGGACTTAAGCAACTCTCGTCCTCAGCCTCCCAGGTAGCTGGGACTACAGGCACCCGCCACAACACTAGCTATTTTTTGGTTGTAGTTGTCATTGTTGTTTAGCTGTCCTGGGCTGGATTCAAACCCCAGTGTCTGTGGCCAGTGCCCTAACCACTGACCTACAGGTGCTAAGCCAGTAGTTTCTTTTTACAATATTGATCTCCTTGTAATTTTGTATATATTATGTCTATTTCTTTAATGTTTAGACTCTCTCTCTAGTCCTTACCTCTGCTTGGCTTAGAGTTAAGAACTACACATGCTTTTAGTTTTTTAGAGAAAGACAAATGGGACATAAGACCTTTAACAGTATGTGAAAAATTGATATCTTTATATGTAGTATATTTTTATTTATAACAAAATCATGCTATTGCATTAAAATATACAAGGTAGACTGTCTTTCAGTACTTAAACTGATAGAAATTTAATATAAAGTTCGTTCTTCAGCAGGTACATCTATCACCATCTCTCGTGCTAGGCATTCTAGACCCTGAAAATACAGACTAGCATAAGAGACAGAATCTGTTTTCTTCATGGGTCTCCCCATTTAGTGGCGGCGGGGGGATTATGATGAACGTAATTGTAACAATTGACAATGGTAAGAATTGTCACAGGTATCCAGGTGTTGACAGGGCATGGAATGTCTTAGTGAAACTTCAAATAAAATGCTTAGCGTGACTGAATGAAAAGTACCTGTGGAGATGAGGCCAGGAGGGTAGATAGGTAAGTCTAACAAGAAGGATCTTATAGGTTGGAGTAAGTCGGAACCATGGAGGAGTTCAGTAGGACAGATCAGTGATATTATCAGCAACTTCAGCAATGGCTATTGACTTGCACACTGCAAATGTTTAACTTACTGTCCACAATAAAGTTGCAGTAACTACTGTGTTTCCCCCCAAATAAGACACTGTCTTATATTTTTTTCTCAAGAAGACACACTGGGGCTTATTTTCAGGGGATGTCTTCTCTCTGTGACAAAAGACATGGAGTGGCTATGCAGATACGCTGCATAGCCACACCC
The DNA here is from genome assembly GCA_963574575.1 of Galagoides demidoff. Classification (NCBI taxonomy): domain Eukaryota; kingdom Metazoa; phylum Chordata; class Mammalia; order Primates; family Galagidae; genus Galagoides; species Galagoides demidoff. The sequence continues at coordinate 2,839 of CAUYQV010021402.1, forward strand.
AACACTAGGTCTTATTATTGGGGTGGGGCTTATATTTAGCAAATGCATAGAAATGCTGCTAGGGCTTATTTTTTAGGTAGGTCTTATTTAGGGGGAAACATGGTACCTGTCGTAAGATACAGACTCTCTTTTAATTCTATTACATAACCCTCTAGAGAAACCTCAAAGGGTATTCTTTCTCCCAATTTGGCCTGGAAAACAGATGATATCAAATAAATATCCTATGAGCTAGAAAAAATATTTTCCTGTCTGTGGCCAATATGGCTATATGATTTTCAGTACTCTACAAAAGATTTTACTTTTATATTTAATAATGTTCTAATGGTTGGAAAGTAAAAACCATGTCCCACAATTTAATAGAGGGCATCTTAATTTTCGACATCTAAATTTCTTGTGTGTTTGGTAGTTCTCACAAATGAGCCTACCTCAGTTTAGACCTACATGGTGCAGCCGCATTCTATTTTTAAAGGCAGACTCTATCTTGGGTTCTGTTTTCCTTTGTGCAGTGAAGAATATACCTGGAGATTTTGTTTCTGAGGTGCTTTGACGTATGTTTTCCTTGTACTTGAAACCCCACGTGGAGTTAGTACAGCCCTGTGTACAGGGCAGGTAACAGATGTTCTGGGTTTACCGACTGGCCGAGAATTGATGGCCACTACATGATATGACTGAGACTGATTCTACTTTTGTCATCAAACTACATTGGCAGATATGACAAAATTACCTTAACATACAGATCTGAAAGACTTAAAACCATGTTAGACTGATATCTTTGAGTAGTACAAGTGGAGAGGTCCTCCTTGCAAGAACATTCATCCTGGGACACAGGTCAGTGGCAGATCCAAGGGGGAGCCTGTGGAAGTTCTCTTCTGATAGCTTCCATTTTTCTCAGAGAAATGAGAAGTGAGGCCAAGAGCTGAGAGTGAGGAAAGAGGAGGTGCTGGAGGGCTCTAGGAGAGAGGAGGAGCCAGGCAGTGCGATGGGCGGGCAGCAGCGTGGTGGGATGGCAGGGCCACTTGGAGGTCTTGAACAGACATTTTAAAATAAAGCCAGAACATAGTGAGTGACTTTGACCACCTCTTTAATGTAACTATTGCTTATTAAAAATAATAAGACCAGTAGCAAGGTTGTAGGATTTCCTCTTCCTGGCTATATTCAGCTCTTATGAGTAGGACCAGAGGAAGAGCAGGCAGGTGAGATTTAACCAGCTCTGAGTCCGAGGGTGTAGGAAGCATTGATGGGGCTGGCACACTGGGGTCCATAGCCAAAGGGACTTTGTGACTATGATTACGTTAGGAAGTTTGAGCTGGAGAGATTATTCTGGATTAACTGTGTGGGCCAAAGGTCATCACAAAAGGGAGAAGGGAGGGTGACAGGCTTGATGACAGAGCAGAGGCTGGAGGACTGGAAGTGGGCCAGAAGCCTAGGAATGCAGGTGGCCTCTAGAAGCTGGAAAAGGCCACGTGAACATATCTCCCCTTAGAGCTTTCAGGAGAAATATAGCCCTGTTGATAATTTGATTTTAGCTAAATACAGCCCGTTTGGACTTCTGACCTCCAAAGAATCAGTTGTGTTGTTTTAACCTATCCCTCTGCCTCCAAAATAAAGGGTATTGAACCATAGGACCAGGCATAAATGTTATGCCAGTTTCAGCCAAAACACATTGCGCTGTGACATTCTCCCTTCCTTCTAACCAGCTTCTTCACTCGTAAGTAGTGCCACGGCAAGGAAAAAATGTGAGCTTATCAAAATAGCATGGAATTTTGACCTACTAGCAACTGATCAGGAGTTATCTGTCTTATCAATATAGTGTTAAAAAATATTGAAAAATTAGTCTCATGTCAAGATAACTAAATTCCAGCATCTTCATCTGCATGCAGCCAGAATGCGTATGTAATACATCACTATGCCTTCCAAGCTTAAATGTTGCCATTGGGTGTTTTCAGAATGAAACCTTTTCCCTTCAGAGTGCCTCATGGGTTTCAGTAATTCTTTGGCCTGGGGGCAGTGGGGGCATCAGCACACGGAGACCTGACAGCACTATCTGGCCTGTCATCTGCTCTGTGGGGCCCTCGAGTTAAGAATAGCTTTTAGATTTATAAGTGATTGGGGGAGTAAAAAATCAAAAGAAGAGCTATTTTGTGATGCTCAAAAATATTAGCTTTAAATGTTAGTGTTCATAAAGCTTTATTGGAAACTTAATTATCCTCTATGGCTGCTTTTGCATTCTGATGGAGATGAGTAACAGTCTAGACAGAGACCTTATGGTCTGCAGAGCCTGAAGTGTTTGTTATCTAGCTTTTTCAGGAAAAGTTTGCTGACCCCTTGCTCTAGCCTATGTGGCGTGTAAAGGGATTAAGAGATCCATCTCATTTTCCTTGGACAGGGATGGAGTGGAGGGCAAGACATATATTAGCTTACGTATGATTCTCCATGGCGGACAGTTCTGCATTTTCTCACATTTGGGAAAAATTAAACAAGGACTCAGGTCTGAAGTTTATTGAACAGCTTTTGTCCCACCTTAATGTAAAAGGGTGACACATTACCAAAAAAAGGAAAAGCACGAGGAGTAACCAAGAAGAGAGATCTGCTTCTGGCAGAAATTTAACATCTGATAGGAGACATTAATTTGGTTTATAATTTTCAAAACTTTTCATTGCTCTCACATTCTGTTCCTATTTTATTTTGAGATAGCTGTCCTTCCCTCCCCTCCCTAAGTGGAAAAGGAAAGCTCTTTAAACACCTACCATCGGACACGTATTCCCAGCAAAGGCGTTCAAGTTCTAACTTCATTTGTTTTGAGAATGATTTCAAATCTGCATCAGTTGACTAGACGAGAAGGAAAGCCAGCATTTTTATGTTGGCTTCGTTGTTTGACCACATGATTTTACGCAGGCCTCAATGTTTCTTCATACTTTTCTGTGTGGGTGGGCAAGATATAATATTCAAACATTGGAACGTTACAGCGGAGCTACCAGCAACATACTTCACAAGTCTGAGTTTTATGGGCTTTTTTTTTTTTCCTTTTAGAAAATGGACTGTTGCAACATTTTAAGTTGAAATGAGTTGGGAGAAAAAAAGCTTTTTGACAGCACATATACCTCAGAAGTTGAAATAAAAGGTACTCTGGCATGTAAGATAGAACTCCATAGCTTTTTAAGGAAAACAATGAGTAAATTTCTGGATAGAGCCGGTTCACCCTACCTAACTGCAACTTGAAGATTAAAATCCCTGCCTGGTGAGGACTTGACTGTCTAATATGGGGAAGGCAGGTATTTCCCCCTCCTCCCTGATGGTGAAGGGAGGAGGGCACAGGGAGCATGTGATTTCCGCCCCTCCTCCTCCCGGCCCCCAAGATCAAAATCGCTTTTAACTCTCACTTTTCTAACTCCCGATTCCCGATGTTCACAGCAAAAGCCTTCCCATGGAGGTGCTTAATAAGTGAGTGTAATCAGTCTGTTAAGCTGCATGACTTAAACAAGGGTAGTGCCGTTATCTTTACTACACAAAGCGGGCTTTGGATACTCTCCTTTATTTGAATAGTGTGTGCATGTGAAATTTATTGAAATTATATGAAACTCACTGCAATTCCATCTGTTTTTCCCCATGTGGGGTGTCCTATTGGAGGATCCTTCCATTCACGATCTTGGGCTGCTATCTTTGTTTTAGTTGTTTAAAAAATTGTACTATTTATCAGTATAATGTACGTATTTTGAGGGTACATGTGACATTTTGACACTTGTGTACAATGTGAAATATCCAAAATCAGAATATCACCTCAAACATTTTTCATTGTGTTGGGAACATTGCAATACTTTATGCAATAAATTTCATATAATTTCAGTAAATTTCACATACATGCACTATTCAAATGAAGAAGAGTATCAAAGCCCACTATGTGTAGTAAAGACACATAGATACTTTGTTTCTGGCCACCGAAATATACAGTCAGCTGTTGTTACCAGAATTTCCCTACTGTATGTGCTACTGAACACTGGAACTTACTTCTTCTAACTGTGTTTCTGTGTCTTCTTAATCAGCTTTTCTTTCTCCCCACATCCTCCCTTCTCTTCCCAACCTCTGGTAACCACCAGTCTCCTCTTTACCTTCACATGACACACTTTTCCAGCTCCAACATGTGCGTGAGAATATATATTTGTCTTCCAAGACTGGCTCATTTCACCTATCGACTTCTAGCTCTGTGTGGCTGCACATGACGGGGTTTCATTGTTTCAGGGCTGAGCATTCCATTGTGTATATGTTACATTGCCTTATCCACTCGTCTGCTGATGGACACCTGGTTTGCGTCCATGTCTTGGCTATTGTGAACAGCACAGTGCTAAACACAGCAGTGCGGATCTGTCTTGCACATACGGATTTTCTTTCTTTACCAAACACAGCAGTGCGAATGTCTCTTCCACATACGGATTTTCTTTCTTTTGGATGTGCACCCAGCAGTGGGACTGCTGTATCTTGTGACAGCAAATTTTACACTGATAACAGCTCACATTCTTTGATAACAATTATGCAGCAGATCTTGTGCTTAGAGATCTTAGCATGAAGGAAGCCTCTGAATCCTCTTAACAGTCGTATTAGATAAATATTGTTCTTCTTAAAAAAAAAACTTAAATCACACAAAGTTCAATCATGTATAATAAGCTCCACTCACAGTTTCTAAGCCCTAGTAACCCTCTCCACCTCTGAGCCACTCTTATTTGGGTTCATCACACACCACGTGAGTTTTTGCCATTGACGCATTATGACTGTAGCCACCATTTCCAAGACTCTCCTTCTCCCAGCTCTAGAATGTGCTCATCGGAGGCTTCAGCTTCCATAGCAGTTATCCTGTGCTGCCTTTGATATTTACATTCTCCAGTCTAATTGTTTTCAGGTGTTTAACTGTTGGTTCTTCCAATATGATTTGCAATTCTCTACAGCAAGTGTGGCTTTTTGATATTAGAAACACAACACATGTGCAGTCAATCTCATTCTAAGCATTCAAATATTAAAGAGATGGAGTTTTTAAATGGCATTCATGTTTGTTCAACTTGGCAAACATTAAAACTCCACTATGTGTCCAGCACTGTCAGGAACGGGGAATTCAGAGATTGAAAAAAATAAAATGTTAATGGCAGAACAGAAATGAGTCCTTTTTCTGTCTGCTGTGCCCAGCACATGCCTCTCATATCTGCTCTGTTATGTTGCAATGTTCTGTGGGTTCCATGTGGCCCCTCCTTGGCTTAGCACCTCGAGGATAGGGAATGAGTATTTAAGGTTTAACTTCTCAGAGTCCAGCACAATCCCTGCACATCCTGGCTTCTTGGGCAATGTTTGGAATGAACTGTTGAACTATATTATTGTGTCATTTAAAAATTTTTATATTACAGCCTGTATGGGGTGCTATGGGAGGGGATAACAGAGAGGGCACCCAGCCTGTTTTTCCATTTCTTGGCCAGGGTAAGTCCTTTCTGCCAAATGACAGTCCTGTCAGACTGCATTTGGACACCATTTCACTTGGACAGTAACTTTATGTAAACCCACATTGGCAGTCTTCAATTGGTGGGTTAAATTTCTGAGGAGACACTGTAATTTAGAAGCATGTAAACTGGTTAAACAAACCAGAGTCTTTCATTCTGAACAAGGACTTCAAGTTCATATTTTTGTGGAAAAGGTCCATGTTTAATAAATTTTGATATGCCTTTTTTCTTATGCAGTCTAGTTTTCTAAGGTTTAGCAATTTATTGTATAATCTGATCCCACCGGTGGTCCCATGGTGTTTAAGATTCACGTAGAAATTTTGTAAAGTATACGGATAAAACTGTTCATGCTGTGGCTGTTTCTGAGGAGTAGCCCTGATGATGACACGCAGGTGAGAAAGAGGATTTCTGTATTTTTCTTTAAATCTTCTATACGGCTTTGAATTTTTCTTAAAAGGAATATTTTACTTTTTTTTTTTTAAATTAAATCATAGCTGTGTACATTAATGCAGTCATGGGGTACAATGTACTGGTTTTATATACAATTTGAAATATTTTCATCAAACCGGTTAATACAGTCTTGGCGGCATTTTCTTAGTTACTGTGTTAAGACATTTCTATTCTACACTTAGTAAATTTCACATGTACCCTTGTAAGATTTACTTCTTATGTGAAAAACTGAATTAATAGAGTTGACATGAATCCCAATTAGGATAATGTGGGGAAGTCGTTTTGGGAAAATGGTGACAGGCTGGGGGAAGGTATCGGACCATGAGACCCTGCAAGGAGTGCTTTTTAAAGCAGAAAAGTTATTCCTAGAGAAATGGCTGAGTAGAGTAGGGGGTCATGGTTGGATCTGGAGCTGGTGAGAGCAGGTTTTCAGGTGCCAAAGCACATCAGGAACACTTTTAGGTGGGTGGTTTGTGCAGTTGGTAGCTTTAAAAAAGCTCGTAGGTCCTTGCGGTTAGATGAGTTGTGTCAGTGCAGGCTCCTGAATGCACGGGCTGCATTTGGTTGTACGCCCAGCGAAGATTGACTGAGACCAGGAAAGGCCAGCAGAGCTGCTTCAGGGGTGAGGACTGGGTACCGAGCAAAGCTTTATAAAAAATGCTTTATTGCACAGACAATATTTTTAGGTCGTTTTCCCTTATGATTTGAGCAGAAGAGAAGGACCTTGAACACACAAAAAGAAAGGAATAATGGTAAGAGACGGGTGAATGAATGTCGTTTTGAAAGTTACAGCTGGCTCATCTTAATAAGGGGTATATTTTCATGAATCCAGGTCTGAAAAAGTTTTGGGTGGGATAAGATGTCCTTTATTCTTGCCTGTTAAAATTAAAAGGGGCTTATTAAATAATGTTAACATGTGGCATAGTGGTTTTTTTGGATTAACATTAAGTAGGTCATAAATGTAACAACCCGTTCTGTTATACTTTTCTTAGATAAACATTTTACAATTATGAAAGATTTGATTCAGAAATATTATCTTTAACATTTGAAAACTCTACCATGTCCTTCCCAAACAACTTCCTATGTGTGAACGCATACATACAGACACATATGGTGTTATTGTAGTATGCTATATGTATTTTGCAACTTGCTTTGTTTTTTTTTAACAATAGGTTTTAAGAGTTTTTCTGGGTTGTTACTTTTAATTCACCTTGTCCTTTTAAGTGGTTGTAGAATTCTATAATTTCATCGTATCATGTTTGTGTTCTACTTAAATTTGAGAACAAATAATTAAGCTTTCTTCTAGCAGATTTTTGCCTAAGGAAGTCCTGAGGGACTTTATGGAGAATGACTGGTGTTTCAGAAATTCTCCATTCTATGCACTGGTGTTAGGAGCATGGAATGAAATGAAGAAAAGGAGTTACGAGTAATAATAAAGAACTGCAGAGGACCTTGTAAAATTAATTCTAAGTGCTTAGAGATATAGCTTTTTGGCCACAAAGCTTAGTGGTGCAGGCCATATTTTAAAGAGAAATCAGACCTTATAGGTAACAGCTGATTTCTGAAGTGTATCGTCCTCTTTTTGCAAAATATAAAGGCTTTGTTCTCTTCACCCTTTAGTTCTGTTTTATCCTCTGGAATGCTTATCATTATTTCTTGGGAAATTATAGCAGGAAAATCTGCTTTAAAAAAAACAGCTATAACAAGAAAACTAACAATTTGTGGACAGAATGGTCATGTATTTTGACCATGATTAAGAGGGTACTGACCAGCTATGGACCATTGTTTTATGAAAATATAGGTTACAGCCTTGAAGACTATAAGAGAACCTTCCATGGATAAATTATTAGTCTGTGCCTGCCATTTTTTTTCCTTCCCTCCCAAGGGAGCAATGTTGCAATTTGTGTATGAACTTTAACCCTTTAATCCTTTTAGAAGTTGAGTTACCTATGTTATGGTGGTAGTTTAATACATCAAAAGTTGTTTAGACTCAAAATGGAAAGGCAAAGAATTGCCCCTTTCTCGTAGGCCTAGAAATTGTCTTTGTGTGTGTCTCATAGGCCTAGAAATTGTCTTTGTGTGTGTGTGGTTTTTGGCCAGGGCTGGGTTTGAACCTGCCACCAACTCTGGCATATGGGACCAGTGCCCTCCTCCTTTGAGCCACAGGCACTGCCCTGTCATTGTTTTTAATGGCATCTCTTTTGATGCATTTTTTTTTTTTTGCCTTAAAATTCTACCTCCTAGCGTTAGTTTCTCCATTTTCAAAATGTTGATATTTAGTGATTTCACATCTTGGTTACATTTTTCATCCCATCGTCTCTTTGCTTATAGGAACTCTATACATATTTAAAGCTCTTTTGAAAACTTAAAGCACCAAATAATTCTGTAGGCTTGTTAAATGAATAAATATGATGTCATGACGTTTTCACAGTGCCTTACAGACTTTGCAGGCTGTTAATTGCCATCAGTTAAAACTACTGCAATAGTAACGCATGATATATCTGTTGAAAACCTGACCTTTCTACCAATCCTCCAACTTTATTTCCTTTCCTCTGCTTGAAGAGTATTTATTTTCACCTGTGCATACCAATGATCTCTGGTCTAAATATTACTTGCCTACCAGAGAATTGAGCCTAGAATACAAGCCTACGTTACCGCTTCATTTTGTCCCCTGTTGTGACATGGGTGGTTTAGTGGATAAATCTGTTTCTAATTCACTGACCTTCCTATCTGCAGATTACCTATATGAACCAGTGAATTAGGTATATGGCAAATCCTTAACCAAAGTCTTGTGATGTCATTGATATCCATGTTTTATACAGGAGAGAATAGAGCCTCAGAGGGGCATGCAGTTGTCCAAAGTCACAGAGCTGGTAAGAACAGAGCTGGCATTCAAACCCAGATTGAATAGGCCTGAAATCACATCTGTTTTGCAAACTGTTCCTAGCAGATGTCTGTTAGTGACTTACAGAGAATAGAAAATGGGTTTAAAAGGCAGATGGTTTTAGGGGCTTTCAAACTCAACTCAACCACTACTAGCTGTGTAACTTACTTTCCCTTAGTCTCATTTTACTTATTTGCAAAGTAGAGATTTTACTACCCACCTTGTAGGGTGGTTGTTCCTTGAAGATTCAGTGCAAATGTATATGAAGTTTTTGACACATTCATTAGAGATTTTCAACAAGGTGACCTAGACTTCCCCCTCCAACCCAAGTTAAATCACCTTCGGATGAAAGTAGATGCCTACCTTGACCAGTGCCCTCGATAATAGACTATATATTTAACAATATTTTCAAAATGAAAATTCCTTGTCATTTACTATCCCCAAACACTGATTACACTTTTCCTATTGTGTTTTCCACTGTGGGTCTTTTGAAGGACAGAACAGATTTTATTCGGGGCAGCAATGTAATTTGTAGGGGGAGTGTTTTGTTTATCTTTTAAATTTATTTTTTGTTTAAATCCCATTTGGAGTTGCAAACATTTCTGAAGGGTCCCATGCTGCTTGGGGCCCTGGGCTGGCGTTCTTAGCTTAGTGATGTGGTGAGCTGTTGGAAGAGGTAAGAATGATTTAAAGTGAGATGACATTGGCAAACAAATGAGTTGAGCAATATTTTTCTGGCCATGACAATGATCAGACCTGCAGTTGTAACTAACCAGTGAGTTTGTGACACTTTTATTTGCAACACACGTAAATTTCTTTGACTGAAACGTTCTCTTTTTCTCTTTAAAATTGTTTTCAGGATGCAGAATAGAAAACTGTGATTCTTGCTTTAGCAAAGACTTTTGTACCAAGTGCAAAGTAGGCTTTTATTTGCATAGAGGCCGCTGCTTTGATGAATGTCCAGAAGGTTTTGCACCACTAGATGAGACCATGGAATGTGTGGGTGAGTACTACTTAATGTAACTCTCAAACTGTAACTTGTAACACCTGTTTCTTAAAACTATGCATACTGGATATATTTAGCAAAAAAAAAAAAAATTGATTCTATTGTAACTTAGAAATGAAAATTACGTTCTTTGCTGATTTTCTGAATTCTTTAGGTATCATGACAATGGGGGTGGTCTCAAAAATTTGTTGTGCGAAATTGCTGTGCAAACTTTGCATGCTGATAAATGTTTTTACCATTTGTGTAATATAGCCATTTCTTATCTAGAACATTATTAGTAACTCTTAGAGAAAAATACTTATAAGAAAATTTTCAAGCAGTACCACATTGGTTAACTATTGCTTTTGCCATGTATGTGAATTTGGAATTTCTTTCTTAACCATTCATGTAAAACAAACAAAAATCAATGAAAGAGAAATTTTTTGTGCCAAGTGTCTTTTTTTAATAACTGACTGCAGGCTACAAAGTGCCTGAAAACAATTTTACTAAATTTAGATGCCTAGAATGCATAATTTAATTACACACATATACTATTTGTGAAAAAAATAATTATAAATGTACATTTTATACATTTTTTCTTGGTGTTTGTAAACTATATCAGCATTTTATTCCCCTGATTGAAAAATGAATGCCAGAATCTAATTCAGAGGCATGATGACTTGTCCCCCTCTCCCCACCCTGCGTTTTATTTGAAATTGTGTATCTGGTATGATATACAACAGAGCTGTTATAAATTAGACTTTTCATCCCTAAAAACAGACTTAGAAGAATATTGACTTTTTTCTATTGAGTTTATAATTATGTATTTCAGACGTTGCAGAGAATACATTTAAATGAGAGGTTTTTGAAAAAAGAGGTCCACTTATATTCCCATTTATGTGTGAATTAATAATCCACATAGGGAACACGTTATTAAAAATGAGAGTGTTAGGCTAGGCATGGTGGCTCACACCGGTAATCCCAGCACTCTGTGAGGCTGAGGCCAGTAGATTACTTAAGCTCAGGAGTTCAAGATGCGACTGAGCAAGAGTGAGAATCCCATAGCTACTAAAAATAGAAAAAAGGACCCAGCCAGCCACTGGTGCCTGCAGTCCCAGCTACTTGAGAGGCTGAGGCAAGAGGATGTCTTAAGCCCTAGAGTTTGAGGTTGCTATGAGCTATGATACCACACACTCTACCCAGGGCAACAGAGTGAAACTTTTTTTTTTTTTTTTTTTTAGCAATTTTTGGCCGGGGCTGGGTTTGAACCCACTACCTCCAGTATATGGGGCCGGCGTCCTACTCCTTTGAGCCACAGGCATTATTTTTATTTTTTTGAGACAGTCAGTAGAGGAGCATATTTAAAAGCATGTAAAATTTTCTTTTAAGAGACAAGATGTGCCCCTATTTCAAATGAACAATGGAAACGCTGGGTGAAATCCTTTACTGTAAACACAAATAGAGTCCTATCTGCTCCTCTGAATAAAAATAGGAAATGGCTTTGAAAAATCTAAGAATAGCTGTGATTGATGCCTGCTAAAGGGTAGAAAGCTGAAATAGTGATTGTATGTGGACTCTGGGCCTGAGTCTCCCTCCTGTAGTGTGAAGAGCGTTTTTTGAGGGAGAAGTTGATGAGGAGATTGAACTTGACCTTTCTTTGTCCTCCTCTTCTCTTCTCTACTTGCCCAGGGGGGCGGAGGGCAGAGCCTAATTTTCCACTGTTATGAACGTAACAAAGGGGATGATGAGCCCTTTCCATATCCAGGAAAATCATACATTTTCAAATCTATGGTCATGTTGGTTTACTTTTCTAACTGTAGGAAGGTACAACACTGATGCAGGGAAGAAGATAGACGGAACTGTGGTTTTCAGGAACTGTGGTTTTCAGACAGGTGTTGAAAGAATAGAGTAGTAAATTCCCTTGTAACAGCAATAAAGTAGCTCACAACATGGTATCAGAAAATACAAAACAAGCTCTCCGTTTTTTTTTTTTCACCAAGGATTTGCAGCCTTTTAAAATTCAGATTAGGGAGACATTCAGAGTGAACCTGTAAAGTGTTGCCTTCTGTCCTGGTATGAAATAGTGCTTCCTGGTTTGTTTTTACCTTTGAACTCTTAACGATTATACATGTCAGTGTCAGTAGAGCTCACCAGTTAGCATCCTTCAAAAAAAAAATGAATTAAGACAAATGGAAAGTAACAGTTTTTTAATTACTCATGTGACATTTGCTTGGTGTCGATGTAAGCATCTCATGCTTGGAAGAATTAAAATCCCCCTAAGAAAATGACATGAAGGCTACATTAATCAGTTGGATGAGAGTATTTCAAAATGGATATGAATCACTGTACCCTGTGATTCCATTAATGTACACAGCTATGATTTAATAAAAAAACTTGAGAAGAAAAAAGAATTAAAATCCCCATAAGTCAACTATAGGTCTTTGTGAGCTGTACCACCTTTTTTTTTTTTTTTATTAAGTCATATACACATAGTTCATGAATACATTCATGTATATGTTGGGTACAATGTGCTGAGTTTTTTTTATACAATCTGACATGGTTACATTAAACTAATCAACATGGCTTTCACCTCATGTACTTGATTATTGTGCCAAAACATCTATGTTCTACACTTCACAGAGTTGACTTATACCCTTGTCATATGCTCCATAGGTGTATTGCCTTTTCATATTTAAGGGTAGGGGTCATGGAGAAATACCGTTAAATAAACCTGATGATACTGGAGCCAATGGTGACCAAATTGTTATCTGTGCTTGTGTTTTTATTTATTTATTTTAATCTTTATTAGAAGGATGCGAAGTTGGTCATTGGAGCGAATGGGGAACTTGTAGCAGAAATAATCGCACATGTGGATTTAAATGGGGTCTGGAAACCAGAACACGGCAAATTGTTAAAAAGCCAGCAAAAGACACAATACCATGTCCAACCATTGCTGAATCCAGGAGATGTAAGATGACCATGAGGCACTGTCCAGGAGGTAAGTCTGAATGCAATCACTGCCGTGCGCTGTGTGCATTCGGAATTCTTCCCCTCCCTCCCCACCTTCCTTTCCAATAAAAAGTATTTGTGAAGAAAACCTGATGATAATTTTGCTGAGGTGATAAAATTCTGTTACACTTATTTAGCAAGAAAGGCTTATGTTGTGAAGAATCTAGAGTGACTATTTCATTTACTTTCATGATACCTTAAAAATAATTTAGAAGAATACATGAGAGATGAGCTTTAGAAAATGAAATTTCTAAAAGTGCGTGTGGGTTTTTTTGTTTTTTATTTTTGCAAATGTATCACAAAAGCGCGTTCTTGTGAAATCAGGCCTTTGCAGATGTTGCTGTCGGGGAAGCAGCCAACTTTCAGTTGAGAAGAGTTTAGATTAGAAAGGTTTATGGAATCTGTGAAATCATCTGGTCCTTACTAGTTGAAGACGACAACTTAAAATAAACTTGCCCAAACACTGGGGGGAAATAAACGTTGTCTCAATGTTACCACAATTAGCCATTTCTCTTTGTTTTGATAATAATTTGCAGAAAACAGCTACTGGTATGTGTGTGTTTATTCAAGTCTTTGTCGTAATTGTGCCGATTTGCAGTAATTATTCCATAATAACAGGATTAGAGGAAGAGTGCATAGCTAAGGTGCTGGCAGAAACTGAATTAGTACTTTGAAATGCAATTCTTAGCACTGTCACTGTGCCACTTCAAGCGGTAATCACGTGTTACCATTTGTCATATCGCTAATGGATTCTACGTTGCCGCAGTAAAGGTTGGGATTTTCAAGCGTACAAAATAGAAAATGCAAAAAAAAAAAAAAAATTGTATTTGGAAAAGTGCCGTATAAAATAATTCTAAGTTTTTTTGTCTTCATTCTTTCTGTTAGTGTGTAGCTTTTCAGCTTTATGACCATAGCTCAGAACGAGAATATATATCTGCTTAAAATGGGTTTATATCCATCTTATGCTGCCTCATAGAGAATGTCTATGATCCATGAAGAAAGACAAACTTTTAAGACTTGAAGACTCCAGTCGGCCTCTGAGAACTATTAGATCCAGATTCAGAAGCTACGATTAGGAAAACGGCTTTTCCTCTTGAATTAGTTTTGCTTTTCCTAACTGGGCCTGTGAAACAACGTTTTTTTGGGTCTGCTTTTCACTAACAAGCATGGTTTTGTTCACTTAAAGTAGGTATTTTTTGGTCAAAATATAAGAAAATATTTTCTTACAAAACTAATAAGCCGCTTCTTGGATAGCTGAGAGCATTTAACCTGCAACCTTCTGCCTAAAAACAAACCTGATGTATTCAGGTATTGAAAATAAAGACTTCCTTTGTTGTATATTGTTTATATAAGTAGCCCCTCCCCCATTCCTCTTCCAGCAACCTGGTCCCCCAATTGTGGTTTACATTAATAGCAAAAATTAAACTCAAAATGCTCCTATAACAAACGTGCTTATGTGTAACAAGAGCCCACATATTTCCCTCCCTTCCAATACTGTATTTTGCCCTAGCCTCAGCCTCGCTTGAGAATTTTCTAGGTAACAGCTACATGGTTAACCATGTTTATTGCATTTGTATTTTTTATGCTACCAGTAAGAGTAACACTGTCTTAATGGAATATAACCTGAGACTGTCAGCAATTTAAATGATGCCAGAACAAATGCTTATGTATAATCTGCTAATATCTTCTTCTTGACAAGTAAGCCAGTAGTAGACTCTGGTTTATCATATTTATCATTATTATTATAAACGTAATACAAATAGATTTAATTCATATTTAGGTTTTACCAACGTTTATTAAGAAAGACCAGCTCTTGCTCTAATTCTCCATCTACATTTTTAGTGTAATAAAATCCGTTTTTATATTCCTTCTAAATTAAGTAGGTTTTCAAAGGTATATGGACACTTTCTATTGCTCAAAAGAAATTAAAATGCAAAGTTGACAGAAACACCAAATTATTCCGCCATAAAATAACTTCTGTTTACGAAGGAATGGGAACTAGAAAATTAGTTTTGTAACTTGAGCACCAATTGATAAAAATTGGCGTAACTTCCGGTCGAGTCTCCCACCTCGCCTCAGGTGAGAGAGGGAGCTGTTCTCTCTTCAGTAGGTCACGGTGATTAATGGAAGAATGGGGAAGAAAACCGCTTTATCCCTTCTTACATCTTGATTTGATTTCAGTGATCTGGTTTGACAAACCATGCAAAAATGTTAAGTCGTAATCAGGTTGGGAATACAGACCTTTTTTAGATCTTTTTGACATATGTATGGATTTTTCTCCCGTTGGAGCCAATCTGAACCTGATTGCACAGAAACGCAGCCTTAACCTCCCTCGCACTGAGGCAGCGGCACATTAAAATCAGCTGCTTTCGATTACTGAGAGGCGTCCGTTAGAGGTCAGGGGAACGGAATAGTCACTAAGTGTATACGATATTACACTGAAAACTATTAAAGATGAGAAAATATATGGCTGTAAAAAGAAAACCTCTAACAGCGTAAGGCTCTGGCCTGTTTTTTTCCTTCACCATCAAATGCTTATTTGCTTTAAAATCAAACAACAACTCGGTATCTGACAATATCTTAGAGAGCAGACTGATGTATGCCTGAAGTATTAGTCAGTGTTCATTCCCAGACCTTGTAGATCTGTTGTCCTTTCCTTCATTTTTGATGACGTGACCTGTAAGGAGCGTTTCTTGGACTTTTCCAACACTCCTTTTTTGAGGGCCTGATCTAGTAATCTGAAGTCTGGGTCTCTACGTCCTGTCATACTTGTTAATTTGGTGACCCTGGCAAGTCACTTAACCTCTGTTGGCCTCCCATTTCCTCATTTGTAAAATTGAGAGTATTGGGATAGGTGATCTCTGAGGTCCTGTCTAGTTCTAAAATCCTGTGATTCTAGGATTGATTGCCAAAAGATGCAGGCAAGTTCTATGGTAGTTGTGTGAAGAATGAAGAAGTGGCTCAGAAGTTTCACGAGCAAGGAAGCAAACACTTTCCCGGCAGCTGCTCTGTGCATTTGCTAAGCCTTCGACATCAGCAGCTTCCACACTCCCGCTTCAGGAAGGACTGTGCGTGGGCAGTCGGTACTCCAGGCCATGCAAGGTTCTTCTGAAATCAGCATAGGATCGGTTGGTTTAGCTGCCAAGATTAGCAGAAGTATGGAGAATGAGAAAAGAGAAAAACAGGGTGCAAAAAAGACCATAGGAGGGAAAAAGATGGGGAATAAGTGAGAGAAAAAAAAAAAAGCAGTGAGTGTAGGAAACAAGTGGAAAAAGATGGAACCACTCAAAAATGAAGGCTGTACTCATTGCAAATCTATCTCCATTCCCCTTTCTCCCTCCCTGAGTACACTAATGGATAAAATTAATCCTTTGGGGAATAATTTATCCTATCATAACCTGAAGCTTTGGAAAGAATTCCAAATATGGGTCATGTGTGCTCAGCAATATCTTTATAGGCAAATACAAACATGTTATTATCGTATAGAAGAGATTTATATGGAAGAACAAAACCATGGCTGCTAAGGTGTGATACAGGAGGGTGCTTACGTATGGGGGGAAAATGTCATCTGTAGGTGGCTGTAACCTTCCAGTCTTTCATACAGGATTGGCCAACATCACAACCTCAACCTGAAATGTTCTTTCCTGTTTGTATGAGATACCTTGGTATTGTCAAGTCCCATAACAACTAATTTTAATTTATTCCAAATATTGAGCACTGAACATACTAATCATTGCTCTAGGCATGGGTTCATTTGAAGACTCCTCCTAGAACTTTTTTTAGCAGGAATAATTGCAAAAATAAGTAAATTACAAACAATTTCATGGCAGAGATAAGGTTTGTGAAGAAAATTAAAAGAATAGAAAGCTGGTGAATGGTTTGGAAGTTACTATCTTATGTAGGGTTGTCAAGAAAATTGAGGGAATTAACATTTGATCAGAGATGTGAAGGAAGGAGATATTTTGAAGATCTGAGGGAAATTTGTGTGTGCGTGTGAGTATCTTAGATTCTCCCCCATATTTTAGGGAAGAGGAAAGAGTTGTGCTCCAGGGAATCTCAGACTGGTCCCGGGTGATAGATAACACGTTATTGGTGGGTCGGTGGGAGAGCCAAGAGTAAGATGATATTCTTACTGCCTAGGAAATTTTAGTTTTCTTAGTTTAAGTTTTCTTGTGCCCTTTTCCTTGTTCCTTATGGTAAAGATCAAAGATACAGCCATGGTTGTCCAACCTCAAAATACCCAAATTTTAACTATTTCTCCTTCCATGCAGAAATATCATTTTATTTTTGCTCTACTTTAAAAAATATGTAATACCCTTCCATCACCACCTCCCCTTGGCATTTCCTACGTGAAATAGTGAAACATACCCCAGAGATCATTGTGTTAAGTGCAGAACATTCAGCCTCTGATTCAGGTGCATGGATTAAGGCCCTCTTCTCCTTCAGGGTCATTGGGTCTTGGTTTATAAGAGAATGTGGGTTCAAGGTTCTTTTCATCCTTAGTCTTTCAAAGTCAGGCCTCTAGAGGGCGCTGCCTCGTGATGAGCCACACGCAGCTCTTGGCTGCGCGAAGCTGGGGGTAAACTGAGCCTTGACCCCGCATGTGATGCCAAGAGCGGTTTTCTTTCTGTCTTTTCTTTTTCCTGACACATTTCAGCAATCACATTCTTTGTGTTTTAATCTGTGTACATTAATGCAAACATGGGGTACAGTGTGGTGTTTTCGTATACAATTTGAAATATTTTCATTGAACTTGGTTAACATAGCTTTCATGTCATTTTCTTGGTTATGTGTTAAGACATTTATATTCTACTTTTAGAAAGATTTAGGTGATGCTGTGACATAGGCTGGGACAGCTTTCTGCCTGTTGCTCAGGGGCAGTCCTAAGGGCTGCCTCAACTTGCCATAGTGTGATTGTTAGTAACCGTATAGTGGTTCTTGAAGCTCTATCTACTAACATTTTGCCTAGTACTGTGTTAAAATTGAAACATGAAATCTACATTTCAGTTTGAAAATATTCTTCTTAAGAGACATTACCTGATCATTACTTTTTTTTTTCTCAAAAGTAGCTTTTACCTTGGTAGGAAATAATAAAAAAAAAATTAGCAACTTAGAACTTTAATCTCTGTAAACATTACTTTTTTAAAAGTAATAGTAGTAACACCTCTCTAATTTACGTTTCTGTATGTAGACTGACAGCAACATGTGGACTAAGTTTTAGGTGCTATAACTAAGGATGGTTGTAGATTGTGGCAGACTGGCTGGAGAGCAGGAAATAAGCACATTTTCAGTAGGATAGGGTCAAGAAAATTTGCTTTGGACATATGTTCTTTATTTCTCTACATTTTGTTTACATTTGAGTTGCAATTTATGTGGTCTGCTTTATACATGCCAACCTTAAGAATAGTTTGGAAGAGAGAAGATGAGAGAACTTCTTTTCTTTGAGAGTTTGACAGGAATGTCATATTAAAATTTTTATTTGGAGAGCATCCCTAAAGGGAAATTCTTGTTGCTCTTCTATTTGCTATGCTGTAAGCTTTATTATGTTTCTTTGAAAAATCAATAATTTGTGTTAGTCATTTTAAATTAAGCAAATTACGCTATTTTCCAGGTACTCTGGATTCAGGGAAGCTAATTATAATGTTTACTTTTTTTAAGAAATTATAAACGGTGAGGGTGACCCAAGAACAGCTACTTTTAAAATGTTAATGTATAATTATTACATAAAGTTGATGTTTAACAAAGATCTTTCTCTCTCCAAACATTTCTTTCCTTAGATAAAGCATCTGGTATTCTATTTCAGGGGTCTTCACAATATCATGGGAAGTAAAACACTCCCCTCCCACCTACCCCTTGCTTTCTAATTTTTGTACTTATCTCTGGAAAGTGGGCAAGGATAACCATTGGTACCTGTTGTTGGTGGTGGTAGTTGCTTTGTTTTTTTTCTCAAGCAACAATTTGAGCTTTACTAATTCTCATGTATTGGAGGATAAGGGTCTGAGGAAATGGGGGGATAGAAGAGTGGGCTCCAGACTAAGGGCAGTCTTAGGCAAAGACACAGACAAAAACATCTAAGGGGTGCAAAACATTCATAACGCAGAGACTTACGGCCTCAGAGGGAGTGGGTATAAGACAACTTCTTTTCCCAGTTTCATGGTTGCTTGCAAGAGGGGATCAGGAGGGAGTGAACTACACAAGCTACACTGTTGTGCCTTTCTCTACAGCTTCACATCTGGAATCTCTACTGGCCCCACTTCATTATTGTCTGGGGCAGCGTGTACTAGTCTCTTTAACGGTTACTTGGAAAAAGAATTTCTCAACTGCCCATGCCACCAAAGGGCTGAAGTTCTATGTGTAACAAGGCAAAAACAAGAAAATTCCAAAGGGGACTTTCTTTGTGAATTCTACACAGCAGTAAGATATTCTGATCTTATTGTAAAACATGTAAAACAATTTTTGTAACACTCCAAAATAAAAACAACTTTAATGGGACGCACATGGTGTCAGTGGTAGATATCAAACACTCTTCCCCCACCCCCAACAGAAGACTTTTTACTCTTACAAGATAAGAAAGTCTTAAGTATAAATCCCCCTGATGTTTCTTGGAACAATTTAGTCTCCTCATCAGACACCCCTTGGGGACCTT
Organism: Galagoides demidoff; assembly: GCA_963574575.1. Taxonomy (NCBI): domain Eukaryota; kingdom Metazoa; phylum Chordata; class Mammalia; order Primates; family Galagidae; genus Galagoides; species Galagoides demidoff. The sequence continues at coordinate 22,290 of CAUYQV010021402.1, forward strand.
TAAATGGTGTTGACAAAAAGGGAACAGGCGGTTTGCTCATTTAGATTTTTTTTGCAATATTTCTTTAGCTTCTGAATTGACCTAGAGCTGTATTTGTGGATGTCTTCCAGGTTCAGACAGTAGAAAGAACATCGGAAAGAATGACAGAGTTTTACAAAAATCCCAGCATGATCCATGTTGTCACCACACAGAAGTGGTTAAGATGATAAAATTACTTTGTGTAACAGAGAGGTAGCAGACAATTTTACTGTTCACTTAACCTAAAAATGTAAAGGCAGTTGTTGTAGCTTTACAACTGACCACTTTATGTGATACTTGGACCCAAGATTTCTGTATGTGAATATAATTTTTTTTGTATTTGAGGACTTTGGAAACCGAGAGTAAAATATTTGAACTTGTCCAGAGACATTTAATAGTTGATGCCATGCCCCTACATCCTGTCCATTACTGGAAAGAACTGGTGATGGCGTAATAGGATATATTGTTAACATGGCAAAACAAAACCGAAACTCACAAAAGATCAGAACCAGGAGAAGCTTAAATTAGAATGAGAGCTCAGGATGGGTAAAGGAAATAGCCCCTATGAGTCCATGTAGGTTGAAATGATTGAGCCAAAAATTTGACTTTTTACCAGGTAAATAGAAAAAGTAGATGTGATTCTTCCAATATTCATTTAAAATAAATGATTATAAAATATAACATCTTTTGGAGGGAGAATCACATGTATGTATACATATGCAATATGTATGTATAGGCATATTGTATATGCACATATATATGAATATTCATTCTAATTTGAGGCACATTAATTTGTGTGAATGTGTATGTGGGGGAGGTAAGACTCACATTAACCATGGAACTGAGGAAATGAATGATAATTCTCACAGAAAAAATATTCTAGCTCTATAGGGAGATAAACATTAAATTTCTAGAGAATTAAACAGATTTCTCAATTGAGGCCTCCCATCCATGGGAAGAGGTGGCATGGTAGATAATGTCTTCAGCAATACCCCCATCATGTCTATGTTACCTAAGGTGACCAGATTTTAACATTGGTAAAGTAGGACACCATTGAAGGGGGTCAGGGGAAGGCTATTGGCTGAGCTGTTTATGGTTAGGGACCCTGGGCGGGGGGGGGGGCTACTTGTTTGTTCCAGACAGTTTGGCTCCTTCTGAGCTAATTGTCCTTGCCTAGAAGCAAGGGAGGGAGCCAGTATCCTTCTGATACCAATTCCACCTGGGTGACCTTGCCCAGGAAGGGAGTAGGGAGTTTACATTAGCCTTTTCATTTCCAAATGAAGTTACATTAATCTCTTCATTCCCAGTGGAGTTACATTAACCTTTTCAGCAGCTGAAAACCATATATTCCCT
>CAUYQV010021408.1:0-28367 GCA_963574575.1 Galagoides demidoff
TTCTGGGCTTCACTTATTAATCATATTTCCTAACTAAGGTCACAAAATTATTTCTCCGAGATGCATTCCGTTAGTCATTTCTTACATCCCAGCTTTACTTGTATGAATTTACATCTAATTGGAATTGTGCCTTAAGGAAAGTCGATCTTGTTGGTTTTTTTATAGTTTTTAATTAATCACATTGATAAGTAAACCTAATAAACTTTTTTGGTGTTCCTAACCGCCTAATCTGTGAGTTCTGATGAATTGTTGATATAAAATGGCAGTGGAAGTTAGGAAAATTTTGGAAAAGACTCTGCATACCCTGGGGAACCCCTATCTCCAAAGTATTCCAAAGGGCCCCTGTGTCTAGCAGTTCCACCCCTTTGCAAGTGTGTCCTATGTGTTAGTGACACATGGTGTCCTTTGAAACAGTGAAAAATTGGTACAATCCTTGGCCAGCACATTAAAACCTTGGAGCAATGACCAGGTTGTCTGAAAATGTATCAGTGTTTTTAATACCTGAGTATTGTGCGGACTGGCACAAACTTGAAAAGCCGCACTGGCACTTGACTTTGAACTCTGCTTGTTTTGTATTATTTATTATCATTATTTACCTATTGACTTATTTGATTTTTAAAATTTTAACAACTGACCTTCAGTTTCATATTTATTTTCTGATTTTACTTTCTGGATACTGGACTATGCTTACTCTATGCATTTATTTTTGTACAATTTCATTACATTTTTGTCATTAAGTTTAAAATCCAATATACCTTGATGTCAAATTTTAGGCTACATTCTGGCTATTAAATGTTGCCACTTACTAAAATGTAGCACCAAAATCATTAAAAAAAAATTAGTGAGGCAAGTGCCATCTGATTTGGACAGGGATGACAAGGGACACAGATGATGTAATATTGAAACTATGCAGGAAAAAGTCTGAAAGTTAATGAGATTTTCATGGCTATCAGCCTCCATGTCAGAGGTCAACAGAGCAGCCATGTTCTCACCAACTAGATACTAAAGGAGCCCTCAGCCCAATTCATAATTGCCAGGTCATGGAAGAAGCCCAAGTGCCCATCGATCCATGAATGGATCAACAAACTGTGGTATATGTACACCATGGAATACTATGCAGCCATTAAGAAGGATGGAGACTTTACGTCCTTCATGTTCACAAGGATGGAGCTGGAAAATGTTCTTCTAAGCAAAGCATCACAAGAATGGAGGAAAAAGTATCCAATGTACACACCCCTATTATGAAACTAATTTATACCTTTTATATGAAAGCTATAACCAAATAGCCTAAGAATATGAGGAGGGTGGAGGGAGGGGAGAATGGGTGGAGGGAGGGGGATTGGAGGGACCATTTCTGAGGTTTATCTTACAGGGGTACAAGTGAATCTCTAAGAGTAGAATGAGAACATTTTAAAACAATAACTGGAAAATGACATGAAGGCTGTGTTGATCAGTTTTTGGATTGCATGTGAAAACCCCACACTGTACCCCAGAAGTGCATTAATGTACATAGTTACCATTCAATAAAAAAAAATTAAAAGAAAAGATATATAATATTTATATTCAATTCTGTAATCTAGCTTTGATTATATTAGTTATATTTTTCATATAGTTAAAGTATGTAACATTCAGTTGCTTAAAATTAGTTTTATATGAACCATTATTTCTTTTAAATGACCCCAGTGCCCAGTACTGGTCTTTTTCCTCTGGCTTTCCTTCTATTGATATCAAGGGGCACAGGAGAGTTGCTGATAGAGAAGCTTTTCACTCCACAGGGGAGGGATATTTTATCATGTGCATTGCCGACACAAGGTGATAGGAAAAGCAAATTGATTTTTTAGTGGTTGTGTTACTGATTTTACATTCTCTATATAAACAGTGTATCCTTTATTGCCTGCATCTAGAGTAAACCATTTTCACCTTCCTGCCCCCCCATTGGTGTACTGCTGCTGATAGCTCTGTTTTATTCATTGCACTGACTAGATTGTCAAGACTTTTAAAGGAGGGCTCATGAATAATAGATCTTTGAGGGTTTTTAATGTTCAAGAATGTCTCACTTTGGGTGGCTGAGGCAAGAGGATCATTTGAGGCTGGGAGTTTCAGATCAGCCTGGGCTAAACAGTTAGACTCCCTTTCTACAAAAAATAAAAGAATTAGTCAGGCTTGATGATGCATCTATAGCCCCAGCTACTCAGGAGCCCAGAGTGGGAAGATCACTAGAGCCCAGAGTTTGAGGGCTATGATCACACCACTGCACTCCAGCCTGGGCAACAGAGTGAGACCCTGTCCCTTAAAAAACAAAAATCTAGTGATTATCCATGCATTTGAATATTATCTTGGCTAGGAATAGTATTTATACACTATATTTTATTCCCCTTTAAATTTTGGAGGAATTGCTTCTTTGCCTTTTGCTTTTAAGGTATGAAAATTTGACTGGTTTTCCCCTCTTTATAAGGAACTTGCTTTTTCTGCTTGAAGAATTATTATTGAAAACTGCAGTTCACTTATTTAAACCAGGATACGTCTCACAGTTGATTGCTCCATATTCATTTTCCCTAAAAACAGAGTATACTCTTTGACTTAAAGGCTTTGTTGCTTACTCATTTTACAGAAATTTTCTTGTGTTAGATTTGTGAATAGTTTGGGCTGGGTTTTCTACTAATGGGGTGATTATTAACCTTTTAATAGATTGGTTTTTTTTCTCCTTTTATCATTTTTCTCTGTAAGTTCTGTCTTTTATCTCCGATTACCTAAAGCCTTTCTAGAATATAAATAATTCTGGGCTTGGCACCTGTGGCTCAAGTGGCTAAGGTGCAAGCCACATACATCTGAGCTGGCAAGTTCAAATCCGGCCCGGGTCCGCCAAACAACAATGACAGCTGCAACCAAAAAATAGCCAGGCGTTGTGGCAGGCACCTGTAGTCCCAGCTACTTGGGAGGCTAAGGCAAGAGAACTGCTTGAGCCCAGGAGTTGGAGGTTGCTGTGAGCTGTGATGCCATTGCACTCTACCCAGGGCGACAGCTTGACGCTCTGTCTCAAAAAATAATAATAATAATAATAATTTTGAGTCATGTTAATTTCATTCCTTGGTGTTTCTAATTTATTTCTCACAATTTTATTATCATGCTGTTTTGGTCCTCAATTTATCATTTTGTTATGTTAGGCCTATTTTTTTAATCACATTTGGTTAGATTATCTCATCATTAAGCTCTAGTTTTACTATATTCCTGTTCCTACTATTTTCTTATTAAGCAGTTCTAGGATGCAAACTATTTTCTTTTATTCCTTGGAGGTTGTGGATTTTTGGTTTTGGCCAGTTTTCTTCCACATAATGTTCCCTTTTTAAACCATACATTACTATAGTACGTTACTCAACAGCCACGTCATTTCATTACCCCTTGCTTACGCTGGGGCAGTCATGTCCAGCCGTGTCCAGCTCTGATGCACTGGGATGATTTCTCCTTGACACCTTCTGGCCCCCGTGCGTTCCCTGGAGGACCAGGCATTTCTTGCTCTGTCCACTTGTCTTCAGCCTGCAGGGATGTATAAGCAGAGGAGTTAGGCAGGGGTGTGAGCTCAGCTGAGCTGTTCATGTGTAGGCCACGTGGTAAGGCCTTTGCTCTGTGGTCTTCCCTGAGATGTCTTCTTGTTCTGCCTGGGACAGTCAGTCCTCCTCATCTACATTTCCAGTCTCCTCACCCCTCTGTACCAGGTCCCTACTGAAATAAGAAGAGAAAATATAATAAGAAAACCCACTCCATTGGTCCTCTTCAGATTTGAGGCTAATAGTGCCACTCTCTTTGAATTGAGTTTTGTTGAATAATTGATACAGCTTCAGGGAGGTAGGAATTGGAAGGTGAGTCTGCCATCTCTTTGGAGGGGCTTCTTATTTATTACCTTAGGTACTAGGAGATGGAGACTCTGGGATCAGCCTTATTCTGTGATATTTATCCAGAAACCATCTTTGGGTTTATCTGCCTTTCTTTTTCCAAATTAAACATAGATGTGGGGCCGGGCACAGTGGCTCACACCTGTAATCCTAGCACTCTAGAAGGCCGAGGAGGGTGGATTGTTTGAGTTCATGAGTTCAAGACTAACCTGAGCAAAAGAGAGACCCTCTCTCTACTAAAAATAGAAAAACTGAGGCAAGAGGATCACTTGAGCCCAAGAATTAGAGGTTGCTGTGAGCTATGATGCCACAGCACTCTACCCAGGGCAACAGCTTAAAACTCTGTCTCAGAAAAAAAAAAAAAAAATAGATGTTGGGGGGGAGGAGTTCATCATAGCCCAGTTCAGCAGGGAAAAGGCTAACAGCCTCCCACTAAACTTGACAATGTTTTGCCAATGGAGTCAGCCCTCTTTTTAATTTTCTATTCATTCCCAGATTATGCAATGGAATTTCTTTCATTTTGAGTGCAAAGTCAACTAAACGTAGGAGCACTTGGTAACGCTAGCTATAAAGTAGAGAGCAGACCTAAATGAATACGTGGTTGTTGTTAGGAATCATTGCTTTTAATGCATGTATTTATCCAACAAATATGCAGTGAGTGCCCGCCATGCACGAGGTACTATTCTGGGTGCAGGGAATACATTACCGAGTAAAACGGACAAAGCTTCCCTTCCTGAGAGGGCTTATGAGCAGGCATGAGTGTATGGGGGTAAGGGGCAGACAGCAGCAATAAATAGAGCACAACTATAAAGTCTATGTTACAAGATGCATGGACAAAGGGAATCACAGAGTGGAACAGGAGCTGCTATTACGGTGAATAGGGCAGTCAGGGTGGCTGCACTGATAAGTCATGTTTGATGAAGGGACTGAGTGGAATAGCGTACCAGGGAAAGGGAGCAGCTAGTTCAGGGTGCTCTGGCCCACAACTGGCTGGTGTATTTAAGGAACAGGGTGAATGACAGATTGATGGAGCTGTGTCTGGTCCTTGCGAAAGTGTAGGAGAAATGAAAATGGCCTAGCAAGATATAAAAATGTACTGTAAAAATATTCCTTTCATTTTTTTTTTTTCCTATGGAAGGATAAATTTCCATGTTTGATCTTTAAAAAGCAGGAACATGGCCGGGCATTGTGGCGGGCGCCTGTGGTCCCAGCTACTTGGGAGGCAGAGGCAAGAGACTCGCTTAAGCCCAGGAGTTGGAGGTTGCTATGAGCTGTGATGCCATGGCACTCTACCCAGGGGGATAGCTTGAGGCTCTGTCTCAAAAAAAAATAAAAAGCAGGAACAAATAAGCAAAAACCATTACTAAAAGCCTAAGAGGCTTGTTTCTATTTTAGAGAACATGTAGGGAAAATAACGTAATAATAAATTATTTGACTTAATACAAATCAACAATCATAAGAGCTGTTGAAAATAACAAAATTGCTTCTAAAAAACGTAACATACTCTTATTTAAATAAGGCCTTGGACGTCATCTGGTTTTACCTTTTACAAATGAGAGAATAATCTCAGAGAGGCTAAATGCCTTTATCTCAAACTACACAGCGAGCTGGCGGCAGATTCAAATTTAGATCGTACCCGGCCTGCTAATTTTTAGCCCAGAACTGCATCCACCCTACCTCCTGCCTTTTAGTTCAGTGAAAACTCAATTGCTGCTGTCAGTTTTGGTGTTGACCCACCACAGACTTCATAGTCTAATCGAGCCTTGCATTGCAGTAAGTAGGATTTGTTTGTATTTTGCAATGTGCCCTTGTTCTTTGGAGTAGGCTGTAACTTCATCCTCCTGGAAATTGCCTTTAGAAAGACGGAGCAGTTGATTTCTCCACCTCTCTCTGAGGACCAGACTGTTCTCCTTGTTTATCTTATCAGAACAAAGGGTTCTAATTACTTTTCTTTTTGAGGTGCTTTTCTTTCCTTTACAAGTAGCCAGTCCCTCAGCCAAAGTGATTTTTCTGTGGAGCCATTGCCCTCAGGGACCAGTCCTGGGAAGTGACCAGCCAGGTTAGGTCTCCCAGCCAGGAGCATCCCCTCCCCTCCACCCCACCCATGCCAGCAGTGGGGAAACGGGGATGCCGGGATCCCAAGGAGTATCCTGAGACCACTGGGTGTACGGCACGGTGTTGACTTTCTCTGTCTACCTCCCTCCCTTCCTTCCGTCCTTCTCTCTCTCCCCCCTTATCAATTTATGGCCTGCTTCATTGGCCAATGCAAAGATTCTTTCCTTTTTTTGAGACAGAGTCTCACTTTATCACCCTGAGTAGAGTGCTGTGGTGTCACAGCTCATAGCAACCTCCAACTCCTGGGCTTAAGCAATTCTTTTGCCTCAGCCTCCCAAGTAGCTGAGACTACAGGCACCCGGCACAATGCCTGGCTGTTTTTTTGTTGCAGTTTGGCCGGGGCCGGGTTTGAACCCACCACTCTAGGTATATGGGGCCGGCGCCCTACTCACTGAGCCACAGGCACCGCCCGAAAAATTCTTTTTCACTCACGTATTCACTTTTTCCCACTCCTGTTTCCCTCCCTCCTGTAGATAACCGCTCTGTCTGATACACATTTCTTTTTCTGTGTGCATTTTTGTAAGTGGTATTTTGAACGTATATTTTTAATTTGCATGTGTGTAGATTGTATTTTGGGCTCTGCCCTACATGTAGTCCTCCCTCTCTACCTCTGCCGTGCCCCCTGCGTGCTGCTTTGTGTTGCTGTCTCTCTTCACGTAGTAATGAGCGCTCAAATTCCTCCTAGCTCCTGAATTGCCACCGTGTGACCTCATGTAAACAACCTCCTCTATGATCCCTCAGGGATCTGCATGAGAATTTTCTTGTGTATCCTAGAAAATGTCTAGAATGACTACCCAGTCTTTGTTTCTACCCGCAGTAAATGAGGTTCCCTACATCACATCCCAGCCCAAACTTGGTATTGTCTAGGTTTCTGTGCACATAAAGTGATTTATCATCGTTATTTCCATTTTATGTCTTAAACTTCTATATTTGATCGTCTCAGCATATACTTTGTGTTTCCCCAAATTCAAATCACCTGTTCATACCTTTGTTCTTTTTCCTATAGAGGTTCTTATCTTGGCTGTTGGTTTTCAAGAGTATGTTATACAGTCTAGTTCAGGGGTCCTCAAACTTGTTAAACAGGGGCCCAGTTCACTGTCCCTCAGACCACTGGAGGGCTGGACTATGGGCCCCGGGACGATTTGGCTGCTAAGCAGGACAGGCAGTGGCAGCAAAAATACCCGGTGGGCCGGATAAATGTCGTAGCGGACCGTAGTTTGAGGACGCCTGGAGATAGTATCCTCTTGTTGGCTTTAGACACTAACAAGTATCTTTTCCCATTCTGCTCTGTCAGCTTGGCTTACAGTCGCCTTCACTGAGCAGGAATCTTTAATTTTGATGTAAAAAAAAAATTCATCTTTGGGGCATTCATTTAAAAATGACTTGCCACCGCAGATCAGAAACATCCTCCTACATTCTGTTCCACTAACTTGATAGTTTTACCTTTTATGTCAGGCCGTTATTGTCATGGAATCTGTCACTGTTCATGATGTGACATCAAAGTCCAGTTTTCTTTTCCTGTATATAATTAACTCCTTGTCCCCAGTGTGGGGAGAGCTAAGGCTTTCCCCATTAGGGAATTTTAATTGTCATTGGAAGAATTGTCATCATATGTTATAACAATGTTATCTCACCAAGCATGTGCACAACTCTCTCTGGTTATTCAGCTCTTGTTTTATGTCTTTTAATAAAATCTTAAAAATGTCCCCATAGAGGTCTTATGCAGTCTCTATTGATTTAATTCCTAGATCCTTGATACTTCTCATTCTTTATTATATTTTGGTTTTTTATATATTTTTATATTACTAGAGTGTTGAAATGTGGTTTTTGTTGTCCATTATTTGAAGTTGACCTTGTATCCAGCAGTTTTGCTTAATCCTCTTATTATAGCAGATTATCTGTTAATCCTGGTCTTTTTCTAGATGTCAGACCATATGGTCTGAAAATAGTGATAGTTTTATCTTTTCCTTCAAATGCTTATATCTAATTTTTTTTTTCTTTCTTTGTAGCTTTGATCAGAACCTCTAATATTATATCCCACAGTAACAGTGATAGTGGGCTTGCTTATCTTATTTCTATCCTTTTTTTTTTTACACAGAGTCTTACACAGTCTTACTCTGTGTCCTGGGTAGAGTACCGTGGTGTCATAGCTCACAGCAACAGCAAACTCCTGGGCTCAAGTAATCCTCTTTCCTCAGCCTCCTGAGTAGCTGAGATTACAGGCACCTGGCCCAATACCCAGCTAGTTTTTCTATTTTTAGTAGAGACAGGGTCTTGCTTTTGCTCAGGCTGGTCTCAAACTGCTGAGCTTAGGTGATCCACTGGCCTTGGCCTCCCAGAGTGCTAGGATTCCAGGCATGAGCCATGGTGCCCGGCCTGTTGTTCCCATTCTTAAAGGAAATACACTTTAAAGTTCTCCTTTAAATCAAATAGTTATGGAAGGCTTTTTAAATCTTTACCAAGTTAAGCAAGTTTACTATATTCTGAATTTTTAATGAAATATTATTTTAAAATCATAGATATGAGTCAAACTTGATCAAATGCCTTTTTTTCATCTATAAAGATAATGACTTTCTCTTTTATTGATATGTTGAATTAATTGATTTTATGATGTTGAAAATCATTGCAAAGCTGGGAAAATTCTACTCGTTCATTATATATATATGATGTTGTTGTTGTTGTTGTTGTTTTTTGGCCAGGGCTGGGTTTGAACCCACCACCTCCGGTATATGGGGCTGGCGCCCTACTCCTTTGAGCCACAGGCACCGCCCCATGATATATTATTTTAAATAAATTTTTGGATTCAACTAGTTATTATTTAAAATTTAAAAAAGAAAAACTGAAGATGGGCAGTGCCTCTGGCTCAAAGAGTAGGGCACTGGGTCCCATATACTGGAGATGGCAGGTTCAAACCCTGACCCAGCCAAAAAAAAAAAAAAAACTGCAAAAAAAGTTGAAGAAAGGGAGTCCTCACACAGGCTGGTCTCAAACTCCTGGCCTCAAGTGATCCTCCTGCTGGTGCTTCCCAAAGTGCTAGGATTATAGTGTGAGCCACAGTTCTGGGCCCTTATATAGGATTTTTGCTTCTAAAATCCTGACCAAAACAACCTTATAATTTTTCTTTTCTTGTATCCTTCTTATCAACTTTTTGAATAACCTCCTCAAATCAAGTAGGTAGCTTTTGTTCTTTTTCTATTTTCTGGAACAACTTAACATAAGATAGGAAATCAAGTATTCCATGAACGTTTGCTAGAGCTCATCTCTAAAACCATCTGGACCTGGGTTCTTTGGCAAGGGAGGGCTTTGTTTGCTGTTTCAATGTAGTACTTTGGTCTATTCAAGTTTTCTTTTTTCTTCCACCAATTTCCCACACTTGTGAGTGTTTAGAGATCATTGCTCCTTAAATTTCACTCCCAGCCTGTGGGAAAATTTGATTCCCTGACCTGTTGGGATTGCGTGTGGCCATGTCTTGCTTTGATCATTGGAACGTCAGTGGATTCGACATGAGCAGAGAGAGTCCTTAAATGTCCTGTGGCACGGGTTAGCCTTTAGCTCCGCTAAAGCAGTGCTGTAGAACGGGACAGTCTCTTAGCTCTACTTCTCTCTCTTCCAGCACACCAGAAGTGTATGACATGTCCATCTGTCACAGTGACTTGCTGAGATGGGGTCACTGATATAAGACACCCCAGAGGAATGTGTGTCATTTTTAAAAGTGCTACCCATGTCCAACTGAGTCACTGTCATAAGGAACCCATACCTACACAACATCTTCAGTCATGTCATAAAATAACCTAAAGTTTTAAAAGGAGTCTTGCAGTAAAAACTTTTCTGTTACTCTCAGCCCGTGGCTGCAGACGTGCCTGCCTCTCTCGGTGGGTGTGGAGTGTCTGCTTCACCTCTTCTGCAGTCCTTGGTCTTCATCCTCTGAACTGTGCCTTTGGACCCTGAGTAGTTCCTCTTCTTAGGCTACCTATGAAGTGGGCACATACAGCAGAATTCAGGGTAAAAAGGGGGGAGCTTGACCAGACAGGACGCTGAGCCTGTGGACTTTCCTTTACTCCCAGAACCCACCTCCAGCCAGTAGTAGATAGGGGAGCACCATCCACCCTGAGATTTGTCAGAAGAGGTGGCTTCTTTTATGGAACAAGCAAAGTCAGAAACACACAGCTGGTGGAGATGGTGAGTTGGAAACTCTTTTTTTTTTTTTTTTTTTTTGGAGACGGAGCCTCAAGCTATCCCCCTGGGTAGAGTGCCATGGCATCACAGCTCACAGCAACCTCCAACTCCTGGGCTCAAGCGAGTCTCCTGCCTTTACCCCCCAAGCAGCTGGGACCACAGGCGTCCGCTACAACGCCCGGCCATTTCCTGGCTGCAGCCACCATTGTTGTTTGGCGGGCCCGGGCCGGGGACTCGAACCCGCCACCCTAGGTGTACGTGGCTGGCGCCTTAGCCGACTGAGCCACAGGCGCTGAGCCTGGAAACTCTTCTTTAAGGTGACAGTCAGTTATGGAAAACTTGTATACTGCATTTCCTTTTTCACTTGGCAAGGGGATAAAGATGGGAAGGAGGTCACAGAAGTAGAAGACACAGTCTCTGCCCATAAGGAGCTTGCGAGACAGCAAAATGTCAGTTATAGGCGACACATTTGGACCTGACTCTAAATGCATGGGAGCTGGAAAGGAGACTTTTAGGTCTGAGGCCAGAACAACTGCTGATAGGTGTGGGGCCAGGAGGAGGACATAGAGGGACATATCTACCTGTACCCCTAATTAAATGCTTTTCTTTAAATTTACTTTTCCTTTTTAACTGGCTTTTCTTTTTCATTTACCTTCTGTCATTCTATATCTGCTTTTTATTCACTTCTTCTTTACTTATCTTGGTCCTTGTAATCATGGGTTTGAAATGCTATTTATACTTTTCTAATCATATGTAGTGTTAAAATAGACGCATGACTGTGGTTATACAGAATGTTCGTGCACGCACCACCTGATATCTTGCACACCACCGGTGGCATACATGCTAGCTTTCAGAAACAGTGGCCAGATGGGGGCAGTGGATTAATTTATGGCTTGACCTGTTTTTGTGTAGTATATGCTTGAGAATTGACACTAAAGCTTTGGGATTCTTATTTTTAAGTAACCTTGTGTTCAGCAGAATTCGTGAGCTGAAAGGGCCTCTTGAGGATACTTTCCCAGATAGAGGTCAGACGGCACAAACAGCTGTGATTGCCTCTGTGTGTGTGTAAAGATGTCCAGTTGGAAGGGCTTGGTCTGCTTGGCCGCTGGTGCTTATGTACCAGTTGTCTTTGCCTCCGCCTGTGTCCGTAGACTGCTGGCTGTGCCCCAGTTATGTGGCACTATTACAAGGGGTGGATGACCCTCCCCTGAAAGTGTGGTGTGTGGAAGAGTCAGAGCAAACTCTGTCCTTACTTCCAAAGAATTGGCTCCGAGCATATGTTGCAGTCCTAGCTGGCCAGGAGCGAGAGAGAATGATGACAGAGTGTAGCAAAAACACAGACGCTCCCTCCCCAGTACCAGGGAACTGAGCCAGAAAACAGTTAAAAACAAAACTAAACCTAGCCCCAAATTCACCAACAGTGAATAAACAAAGAACAACAATAAGATTACAACTTTAGGCCGGGCACTTTGAATAGTGTCAGGCAAGGAGCACCCCACCCTGAGTCCTCAGAAGCAGTACTAGGAAAAGGTGAGGGGGAAAGTTCCAGAGGGTTCCTCTTGCTACAGAGCAGTATGGGAAGAAGCTGGTTGGGGAGGGGAGAAGGCAGCCTTGGAAATGTCCAGAAGATCCTCTGTAGAGGCAGGAAGGCGTCCCATTGTCCGTGCAGAGTCCCTGGAAAGAGGCCATAGGAGTGAGTATGCCCTGGTCAGGCAGAGTGGTGTCTGCCTGGGACATTGAACTGGCTTCCAAAAGAGCAGAGGGTCCCCAGCAAGGGCAGCCCCAGTGAGATGTACCTCTCCTCCATGGGAGAAAAGTCCATGGAAGGCAGCAACCAACCTCAAATTGTAGCTCAGGAAAAAAAAGGGAGCGGGTCCCCTACAAAATGAAGAGGGTGTCCAAAGATACATCAGCTTGCTGTAAGAGGGCAAAGAGCAGTCCTGCGCAGAGAGGCTCATGTTACAAGTCTGAGCTGTGACTGTGAGTGTCACAGCAACTCTGTGAACGGCTACAATGGAAGAATGAAAGGACAAAACACAGATCGCAGAAATAAACACGCAACTAATCTGGTCTGAAAGGAAACCCAGCCCTAAAAAAATGTAACCTCATGAGTGTTTTATGCTGTAGATGTTCAGTATCAATTCAGGAGAAAGAAAAACTCAAAATATAGTTATGATAAACCAACCATGGGTTTCTTTTTAATTTTTATTTTTAATTGTGGTAAAACATATACAATATAAAATGTACCATCATTAGCCTTTCTAAATGCATAGCTCAGTAGTGTTAAGTCCATGTACATTGTTTTGCAATTTCCAGAACTTTCTTCATCTTCCCAAAACTGAAACTCTATACCCATTAAACAATAACTTTCATTATTCCCTCCCCCAGCCCCTGACAGCCACCATTCTTTCTGTCCCTTTGAATTTGAGTCCTTAAGCAGGGTATTTATCTTCTTGTGACTCGTTTATTTCACTCAGCAGAATGTCTTCAAGGTTCATCCACGTTATAGCACCTGTCAGGGTTTCCTTCTTTTCTAAGGCTAGATAATATTCCATTGTACATGTTTACCACATTTTCTTTATCCATTCATCTATCAATGGAGACTTAGGTTTCTTCAACCTTTTGGCTCTCGTGAATAATGTTGCAATGAGCATAGATGGACAAGTATCTCTTCAGGTCCCTCCTTTCAGTTTTTTTGGGTATATACCAGAAGTGGAATTGCTGGATCCTATGATAATTCCATTAGTTCTGAGGAACTGCCTTTCTGATTTCTCTAGCAAATGCACTGTTTGACATGTGCACTGGGTTCTGATTTCTCCGTGTCCTCACCAATTCCTACTACTTTTCTGTTGTGTTGATAGTAGCCATCCTAACAGGTGTGAGGTGGGATGGAATTTTTAAAAGATAGAGCCAACGCACCCTACAAGATTAGAACCAGAAAAGAACCTTTCCCCAACACACACACAGAATAGACACAGCTGAAACTAAGATGGCTGGTGTGGGGGAAAAGAATGATGAGGTGCACCCAGGGAGGGGATTAAAACAATAGTAGAAAAAGTGATAGCCGTAGAGGAAAGGGCGAACCATCCACCCCGTGGAGCAGAAAAAGACAGATGACCCCTAAAGACTTTTCTGAAAAGAAGAGAGAATGGAAACTTTGCCCAGAAGGTCATGCCATATTCCTGGAAAAGCAGATGAACTCCAGTACTTTAGACCCCAGACAGAAAAAGCAAGTTACACAAAATGTGGGATGAGCAGATCAGCATCAGAGTTCTCCGCATCAACTTTCCCTACCATAAAATAGGACCAAGGTCTACAAACTCGCAAGGAGAATGAAATTATTTAAGTAATATAAAATTATATTCACAATTAAAAATTGCAATATCAAAAGGAATATAAAAAGATAAAATTATTTTCTAAATATTCTGTTTTTATCCCAGTGAAGGCAGTGAGCAAGGCGGTCTTGACTTGAACGAATTCAGGGAATATTGCAACCATGAGCCTTTCTTGAAAAAAAAAAAAAATCACCCTGTGATGAAATTGACCCAAATGACTCAAATCAGAATAACAACCCCAGGAGTAGAAAAGCCACAGTTGAAAAAAAATAACAACAAAAAACCACTGGTGAGCATTCAAGCCATTATAATGTAGTCGTAAGACTAAACAACTTGGGGTGGAGGGCATGGATTATTATTACAGAAACATACAAATCCTAGGCACTGGACGGGATGAAAATTATATAAGTAACAAAGAGGTGTGAGGACAGGGAGAAGGAATATAACATGCTAATTATGGAACAATAATATGAAAACATGCAGTTAACCCCTTAGGTTTTCACTAACTTTTTCTATGAGTTAAATCTTGTGTACGAGTGTATGTGTGTATTTAAGTGTGTATGTAACTTATAACTGCAGTTCAGAATGTCACTTCTGCTTTTTTTTCTGTTAAATTCAATCAAAATTCAGTAGCTCATATTGGGGAGAGGAAAGCTCTTATGTGCTCACTTTAAATGAAATCATTGCTATCCACTATCCTCCTAACAGTCTATGTGCATAAAGAGATGTCCAAATGATGTTCACCAAATGTCAACACAGTGGTGGGACATTGGATGATTTGTTTTCTTCTTTGCACTTTTTTGTATTGCTTGAATTTTTCTAATAGCCTATATTTTTATAAAAGTTCCCATATTATTTATTTCTTTTTTCTTTTTTTTCTTTTTAGTAGAGACGGGGGTCTCACTCTTACGCAGGCTGATCTCAAACTCCTGACCTCAAGCAATCCACCCACCTCAGCCTCCCAGAGTGCTAGGATTACAGGTGTGAACCACTGCGCCCAGCCCATATTTTTTATAAAAACCATAAAATCATCACTGTTAACATAAAATATTGATCATCAGTGTCATCATTATCCTAATTGCAGTGTTGACAAACACCAGAAAGAGTCCTTGACAATAGTTTTGCTACTCATTCCTAGGTATTGGCAGCTACCTAGAGACCAAAGGCCTGGGCAGTGGAAAACATCAGCTCTTCTAATAAGGTGCCTTTGGCCTTTTACTGAATCATAAATGGAAGCAATGGGCTGGTGAGCATGAAGCAGATTGACCCAAACTCGTGTGATGCTGATGGGTGAGAGTATAATATGTCACATCCCACTCCTGACACCACTTGTCAGGACCCAGGATTGGCTAGGTCTCAGTCCAGCTTAACTAGGTTCTGGAGGCAGACTGCTAAACTACCTTGCTCAGGAACAATTTCTCTTAGGTGCCTGAGGGCTATCTACTTCAGCAGGAAAGAGAGAGTGTGTCTTAGAGAGAGTAAAGCAGTCTTCTTAGAAAGGTAGATCTTAGTCATTAGCAGAGCTTAGTAATCTTTAGCAGACAGACGCCATGCAGGCGATCTGCAGGCAGGAGAGGAGACAGAGTCAGAATAAGCGGGTCCGTGATAGAATGAGCATGTTTCTGACTGCCTTCTCCTCCAGCCTAATATGAGGCCGATCTGTGCCTCTCAGTACCACAGGTGTAGAGACTGCCAATTCACCAATGTTCTCATCTCATGAGCTCTCATGCTTGCTAGGAGAGCCAAATCCTCCTCCATGCCCTTTTTACCAAGGTGTTCCATTATTGAGCTATATAGGTATTTCTTATAACTTTCACTCCTCCTAGCCATAGACTATACAGGCTGCTACAGTAATACAGCATGCCAGTGTATGAATGTCTGCACCTAACCAGTAACCAGCTTCCACCATTTTGGAGTTTGCAGTCGCTGCTCTTGGCTGCCATGAATGTGTTTTATTTCCTCCAGCCTCGGTGTTGGCCTCTGAACCTTTGCACATGGCATCCCTTCTCACAGAACACACCCCTTCCTCCCCCTTCACCTGGCTCCTCCTTCTCACTTTCAGGGCTCAGCTTTAGCCTCCTCCCCTTGGAAGTCCTTCTCTGACCCACACTAGGTTAGGACCAATGGCACCACTCATTGGTTCTCCTGGGCACAGTTATGACCACTCACTCAGCATCACACTTCTTAGCAGACTGGCCTCAGGCAAACAGGAATCTACAGAGGGTCTCAAAGTGACCACTGAAGTCACCATACCTAGGGGAAAATAGGAAATTGTAGCTTAATGTACCTTGATTTAGAAAATATTCATTGCAGACTTTTACAAAGAGGTGCCATCACGTTGGAGATACTTTTAAAAATCTTATAACAAATACTTCGTAAATCAAGGTACATTTAGCTACAATTTCCCATTTTCTCTATATGTGGCAACTTTAGGGGTGGCTTTTGGCCCGGAGTTTAGGAAGTGTCTTGCCCTCCACGGCACATACCTTCTGTTCCTCTTCTGTCTCTGCTCAGAGGACGACTCCACTCTGGCGTGGCCTCTGCCGGTGACATACCCGCTCTCCTCTCTTCCTGCGACCCCAAGGCCTCAACAGTGCTTGCTCAGCAGGCCTCTTGGCTCCTGCTTCTGTTAGCAGTGAGACCTTTTCTTGGTAACGTTTCAAGTTCAAGCTCATCGGGAAAGATCAGCTGTTGGGTGTAGCTTTTACCTCCAACACCAGCCCTTCCTGCTGGGAGCAGTACTACTGGCCGGGCAGCCATGCTCACCGTTCCCCCAGAGCACCCTGTGGGGCATCTGGTGGGAGAGGTGGAAGTGGGAAAGTAGGACGGCAAAGGAGGGTGCCCCAGGTCGGAAAGACGGAAGTGGGAAAGTGTGACGGCAAAGCAGGGTGCACAAAGTAGCCCCAGATATATGTTTTTTATATAAAAGAAAGAAAACAGACCCAGTTATTATCAGCAGGTTTCTCTGGTGGGATTTCTAGTTATTTTTCTTTCCTTATTTTCTGTAATAAACATTTTTATAGATGCCAAGTGGCATTTCATTGTTCACTGAAGCGTGGTGATATACTGAGCATCCCCGAGCAGAGCAGCCCGGGCGAGTTGGCCCTGCCGTCTGGAGGCGTTGTCTCCTCGTCCCACTCTTTCTCACCTCTCCCCTCCCGTATATACACTTGCTGGCTTCATCTTCCTGTTTCTTTCCTCCTCCACAGGTGACAGGATCACTGGGCTTCCTCCGCACATCCTCAACAGCTGCCCATCGGACAAGCAGCTCAACCAGCTGGCCCAGAGGCTGGGCCCCGAGTGGGAGCCCGTGGTACTGTCCCTGGGACTGTCCCAGGCGGATATCTACCGCTGTAAGGCCAACCATCCTCACAACATGCATTCGCAGGTGGTGGAGGCCTTGGTCCGCTGGCGGCAGCGCTTCGGGAAGCAGGCCACCTTCCAGAGCCTGCACGGAGGCCTGCGGGCCATGGAGGTGGACCCCTCGGTGCTCCTGCAGGTGCTGGAGTGATGGGGCCTCCACCAGCCCGCTGAACAGTGGCCAGGGTCACCTGGCCAAGTCCCAGCTTCCACTCAGAGCAGGTGGTTTTTTGTTTAGATTAGTTTTGCTTTTTTTTTTTTTTTTTCTTTTTGACGATCCTCAGATGGAAGGAGAGAACAAGGTTTCCACTTGACATGTCTTAAGAGGCCAGATGACTCAGCGGATCTCCTGCATTGTCTCCACAATGTGTTGTCTTTAATTGTTTGAAGATTGTGTTGTTGTAATCGTGCAGTTTTTAATTGTGTGCTTGTCTTTTAATAGAGCAGTAAATCATAATATTCAAAAAAATATCACGTCATGGGCAGGTATCCTATATATAAAGCATCCACTTTTAAATTGCCTGGAAACAGAACTGTGGACTTTGCTATTCATAATGACGATGAAAATAAAAAGTGAATTACTATATATAATGTGCACCTTTCATGAAAAAATATTGTGTGTGCTTTTTTTTTCTTTGTCATTCCTGTGTTGCTTAGATTAAGGGTTTAAAATTACAGTAGTCATTTCTTTAGAACAGAACTATTAGTAACAGTGAAATGGATACATTCCCCAGTCAAAATAAATAGCTGAGGCCAGATGTCTGTATTAAATATAAGACACTAAATTAAAGCTCCCTGCAAAGACCATTTCAAGTATCAGCGTGCATACTTGCCCCCTGCATGTTTAAGAGATTGCTTAAGAAAATCCTGGGCCATCCATTTAAAGCTGTTATTCAAGGGATAAAAGGGGTGTGGTCTTTCCATTGAAGCCTGAATGATTGACAGGCTGAGCTCCTCAGGAGTGTGGCTGACGAGCCTTCTGTCCTTTTAGGAATAATGCAGGGTCCTCATAGAATGCTTGACCATTTTCAAGGCCGTTCGAATGCATGATCTCGTTTGGACCCTCAGCAAATGAGAAAGGTTAATTTGCCTCCTTCTATAGAGAGATGAAGTGATTTTCCCGGGGTGAATGAGCTCAGCTTCTGGCTTCTCATCTCTCCTGTGTGTTCATTTAAGAAGCTTGAGTTTAGGGGAGGGGGTGGGGGATGGAGGGTCACCGTGTATGGCATACCTCTTGGGGGCAGGACCCAATTATAAGTGGGACTTAACAAATGCAATCAGTGTAACCTAATTCTTTGTAGCTTCAATGAATCCCAATAAATAGATAAAGTTTGAATTCTGGTCCCCACCAACTAGCGATATGCCTTTGAACAAGTTATTTAACCTCTCTAAGCCTCAGTTTCCTCATTGGTAGAATGGGGATTTTTGTGATGATTAAACAACATTGTCCACCAAGGGCCCTTCCCCAGCTGGCCCTTAGTAGGAAATGGTAGCTGTTAATTTGCCACCGTGGCTGAACGTGTGGTTCATAGCCAAAGCTGAATTGTGCCTAAAGCTGAGGGCACTGCCGTGTTTCTTTTTTTTTGCAGTTTTTGGACGGGGCTGGGTTTGAACCCACTAACCTCTGGCATGTGGAGCCAACGCCCTACCCCTTTGAGCCACAGGCGCCACCCTGCCATGTTTCTTGGTAAGCTTTAAAACGTGATGTCATATTATAAACTCTATACTGGATTCAATCTGTGATCTGCCCTTTGTAATAATTGGGAAATTCCTGAAAAGGGAAAAGCATTATACTTCTTACCTCTCTTCATTCTGAGGACAAGTATCTAGAGTGGTAGGGTTGAGCATGAAATGGAAGCTTAGGAAGAGGACAGTGGCGTGTTAATAGCATCCCTATATGAGTCTGGTAACCATACTCCCTCTACTGAAAAAGATCAGCTATTCCACAGTCTATTCCGTGAATTCATTTCAAAAGGATAAGTCTACTGGCCTGATCAGCTCTAATTTTCCATTTTATAGCCCAGCCAATATTTCATTATCGTGTAAAAATTCCCATACTTTTGGCCACATCACTGTGCTCAGTGACAGACAGTACTTCTATGACATCTTCAGTGAACCACTTGTCATTTTGAACCTTGGACTTGTTACATTGCTGTCTTTCCCCTGTGTTTTCCATCTAATAGAGAGTTGCTGTGGCTTTTGTTCTTACCGCTCAGAGTCACATTTATGGATGAGTGAATATAGCTGGGCTCTGCAGCCTCTGACTAGGTGACAGTTTAGAAGCGGGTCTGATGATTAGCTGGGTCATCTTTCCACCATTCGTAAGGAATCTGTCACACACAGAGACACTTCTGTGTTCTGTCAGCAGTGAGGGACCATTAGCGAAGGACAAGCCATTGATGGGCCAGACAGACAGGGCCAAGGGGGCTATTAGAGAGCTCGGACTTGTTGCTCTTAATGAGCAGAATGTCTCCACATCAAACAGAAGCAGCAGCTCCATGGCCATGCTCACATTCTTATAGAAGATTTGCAGAGTGGGAGAAGAGAGCAGCTCTACCTGCTTCGTGGCCGTGAAGAATGAGACCACGTCGCCTCTGCCTGCCTCTCAAGAGAATCAGAAGGTAAAGTTCCTGCAAGCATTCTGTGCACTTCTGCATTGGAGAAGATTCTCCAATTCCAGAGACCACTTACCCCTAAGAAAACTCAATGAGAACAAGGAAGTGGCATTTGTAGGCACTGACAAAAAATATAGTCTTGCTCCACTTCGGGGTTGGTGTGTGTGGGCATACGTCTGCACAAGTATGGCTCCTAACTTGTTAAAACTATAACTTTTATTACATTTTCTCAGCCCAAATAAAGGACATGTTTTATTATGGCAGTTTACGAAAAATAAGAACAAGAAAAATAGGAATGATTCCTATTCCCAGCTTCCAAAGATAAGCTGCTGTTAACCTCCCAGCTTGGGTGTTTGTTCTTTGGCTGTTTCCTTGGGCCTGCATATTCTTTTTATAACAAGAATGGGGTTGTATCAAACAGGTTGCTTCCCATTTGTCTCATTTACTGTATAACCAACTCCCTTTCCATGTCATTAAAGATTTTCTATACTAGTGATTTATTTTGAGGTCAGAGACACTTTCAAGTCCTATAAGTTTTGGTGGCACATTTGAAAAGATTAAAAAGCAATTAAGTCACTAAGGATGGCAATGTTTTTCACTATCAGAATATCCACCGTTGTCTAACTTTTTGCTCTGTCCCCCTTTCAAATCATGTCACTACTTGAGTGGAGCTGCTTACTGCCCCCATCATATACTTTGATGTCCTCAAATGGCAAACTTTGCCACATTCTGGGCTGTATTCTGAGCTTTTATCTCTTTCTCACAGGCAAATGTTCTCTCCGCTGCTCTGGGGATCCAATCAGCTCAGTGCTCCATTTCCACGAGAGGATGTGTCCTGGGGAGTGGTGAAATTTTGCTTACTGATCAAATTTGATGAGACATTTATCAAGGGTTGAGAGGTCTGTGTGTTTGGTGCTATTCTACGCCAGCCTTTCTGGTGTATGGATGTGCCGTCACTTGTTAACCAGTTCCCTAGAAGATTGATCTTTAGGTTGTCTTTGTGTTTTCACTATGTAGTGCTATTTGCAAACACAATCAAGCAAGGGAAGTGTTTGTGGTTAGATCTTTACATTCCTCAGAGATTACAATGAACTGGGTCCCTGTTTTGTTTAGCTCCAAACATACTTTAATTTTGTTCTCCATTATCTTTTATTAATAGCAAACCACCCCCAAAATGTAATGCCATAAAACAACAAGTGTATGGGCTCAAAATTCTATGAGCTAGCTGGGCTTCTTCTCCTGAACTGGGTAGCTCAGCTGATCCCTGCCAGGCTCCCTTGTGCTTCTGAGGTCACCCGGTAGGCTGGATAACCTAGGATGGCCTCAATCCTGTGTCTGGCAAGTGGCAGGCTATTGCCTGAGGCAACAGGTCACATGCCTTTATCCATCAGATTATCCAGCCTCCTTCACTCACAGGTGGTGGTAGGGCTCCCATGGGCAGCATGAAGGCAAGCCCCATGTGCAACCACCTGTGGAGCCTCCATTGGCACCCCTTCTGCTAACATCTTGTTGGCCAAAGCCAGTCACGTGGTCAGCCCAGAGTCAGCGTGGGAGGTCTCTACTGAAAGGCATAGAGAGAGGAGAGGTCTACTTTTTTTGTGATAAACCACAACCAATATTTTTCAATTGAGATTTCTCGGCATCACTGAAACACAAAATTTGACCGCTCTGGATTCCTCTTGTCACAGTGCAGTAACAGGCAAGCCGTTTCCAGGGTGCTACCATCAGTCCCCATCCCCGAGAATGCACGTCTTTACCCAGAGCCTTCTGGTACACCAGGTCATCACCTGCTGCGCCCCACACGTTTCTCAGCGTGTAGCCATGGAGATTCTTACCATAAACTCCTAGAAGTGGAATTGCTGTATTTTAAGTTGTGAGCATTTTTTAAAACTATTTTCACTTTTAAAAGCATTTGAAAATTTGTAAAAACTACTTTTGCTGCAGCAAAATATAGGGTATCTGGCTTTAATTGCCAGTTTGTTCCACTAGGCTTTGGTGGCCCACTGTGAAAGTTGCTATTGGGGACACACACAGGCCTGCACACACACACACAACACCCGTGAGGCACTGGGAGGAGTCTGTCTTCCTCCCTTTCTCTGGGGAGTTCTCCAAGTGTAGTAATTTGGGGTAGAGTTTCCCCCTATTTAGTTACTGAGTGAACATTTATGGAGAGGCTGTTATAAGCTGGTTACTCAGCCGAGCAGAGAGGTGAGAAGATCCCCAGTACATAGTCCATTCCTGCCATCTTTGAGTTCACAATGACCAGGGAGATAGGCACGTAGCTCTAATGACAGCAATAGCCAGCCCACCCCTGAGTTCTAAGGACGCAGAGGAGGAATGAGTCATGGTACTGGCTTCCTGGGCAGTGGGAAGTGTGGGGAATAAAGCTCCATCACATGGGTAAGTTACACCACCTTTCTGTGCCAGTTTCCTCCCATGTCAAGTGTGTACAATAGCAAAACTCACCTGTGACCACAGTGAGGACCCCAGGAGATAAAAGGCATAATGTGCTTAGAACAGTGCCTGGCACAGAAAATATTTTGCTAAATCATTGAGTTGAATTATCTTGGCCACCAGGGTTTTTGTAATATTCTTAGGGGTAAGAAGGAGTATGATGGTAGATTCGCCTTCTCCTGCAGGGTATGGAAACTGAATAGACCTTTAGTACTTTTATCAGGCCTTGAAAGATAAGGGGACATGAACTGGTTGTATACTTCAGCGTATTTAACCTTGAGTGGGATTCTGATCTAACACCTGGCCACCAGGAAGTGAATACCTACGTTCACTGAACCAATCCTGGCTGATTACAAAACACAGTGCAAGGAACCAGAGATTCAAATATGAATACAACACGGTCTCTGCCCTGCATGGTCTCAGCCTCTTGGGGAGATGGCTGTGACCACCAGCAATTATGGCCAGCACCTGGGGGGACAATTATATTGGCTGCAGAGGAAGTGATACTTGACCTGTGTTTTCTAAGTCCTGCCTAAGTTAGTACATTGGTCCCGTTGGGGACCTTGACCCATATGGGCTGCAGAATTCCATTTACTTTATTTATTTATTTATTTTGTTAAATCATAGCTGTGTGCAACAATGCAATCATGGGGTACAGTGTGGTATTTTGATATACAATTTGAGATAGTCTCATCAAATTGGTTAACATGGCCTTCATGTCATTTTCTTAGTTGTTATGTCAAGACATCTATATTCTACTTTTAGAAAGATTCACTTGTACCCTTGTAAGATAAACCATAGAGGTGATCCCTCCAATCACCCTCCCTCCACCCATCCATCCGCCTCCCCTTCCCCTCTCCATTTACTTTCTTTTATATCCAATTTGACCAGTAGCATTCCTTGCCATGGGTCTGTTTCCTAGATATGTATTCTTCCTCAACGCTAGCTCAAAGGAATTTAGAAACTGGGAGAATCTTGTTGATAAACTAAGTGGCAAATATTATCTTAATTCTATACATCATGATGACAGTGACAGTGAGAAGCATATAGTTTTCTTTATCCTTGGTGGAACCAGGATCAGGCTTCAGGTTTTAGGTCTCAGGTGTATCTGGGGATTCTTCACTATGCCATTCCCAC
The DNA here is from genome assembly GCA_963574575.1 of Galagoides demidoff. Taxonomy (NCBI): domain Eukaryota; kingdom Metazoa; phylum Chordata; class Mammalia; order Primates; family Galagidae; genus Galagoides; species Galagoides demidoff. The sequence continues at coordinate 23,083 of CAUYQV010021408.1, forward strand.
CCCCTTCTTCTTCTAAAATTCCCTCAGATTAAAATTAGATGCTCCTGTCTCATAGGGAACATTGTTAATGTAAAAGCTGCCTATTTACCCCTTGGATCTGTAAACAGAATGAAAAGAGCAGGGATGTCTATCTTGTTAGCATTTACTGTTATTAGGAGAAAATTAAAGCCTCCCAAAGATACGGTTCAGTAAGCCAATTAAGCCTCATTTATTAAACTTAGGCAAAATATATGGCAGTAATTCTGATCACTATTGTTAATTCAAAGCACAGGCTAGCAAATCCAGGTTTGAGTACTTAAAAAGAACCAGACATCTTGGTACTCCTCATGTGTTTTCATTTCATTTTCATATTCTATCTCTGTGCATTCCTGGTTTGGGTGTTAAATTACATTTTTAATGGAGAATATTCATGGGGAATAAAAAAGATGGGTTGGATTTGATCAAATAATTGCTAGTCTTTCTCTTGATGGCACATAACCTCCTACTTGTCAGCTCCTAGGAGATGAATCAATTATGTGAGAACTTTGCCAATACCAAGGCCTTCAGCACAACTCACCAGCTCACTGCCAACCCCAGGCCAAGGCTTTATGCCAAAAGTTGCCTACAAATCTAGTCAGTAGAGTCAGTCGTGGACGCTGGTGAATGTGGGGCTCCTGGTGTGTGCCCTGTCCAAGGAGGAGGGGAATATTCCCTTGAAAGCTCAGAGCGTCTGTGGTAGGTAATGGTTTGTCTTAGTTTGGTGTTGCTACCAAAAAAAAAAAAACAAAAAACAAACCAATGTCGAGGGGATTTATAAAGAAAAAAGGTTTATTTAGCTCATGAATCTTCAAGCTGGAAGACTGGTCATCTGGTGAAAACCTCAGGCTGCTTCCACACATGACGGAAGGCAAAGGGGAGCTGGCTGGTATGTGCAGAGATCACAGGGCAAGAGAGGAACAAAAAGCTGTAGACACATGATGACAATCTGTGTCTGTCTTCTAGGGACTTCTGCCTCCACCTCATCTCCTTACAGCCAGAGCCCCAGACAGGGAAGGACTGAGTCTTTTGTGCCTAGCTCACTGAGGATGGATGATTTCAAGGGGAAATTATATAGAGCCACATTTGCTTTATATGCTGGGAACTTATTTCCAACAATATATTTTTGTCCGACCATCTGCTTGAATCAAATTTCTGTCATCCTGTGGAAGTAATAATTATTCCCTGAGCTCCAGGCTAGCTTTCTGTGGAGGGAGTAGACCCCTCTGGTTGTCTGTTGTTTATCGTCAGGAGTTCTTTTGTCACATACGCTCGTCAGCTGCTGGTTTTCCAATGAGCACTTTATCTTTAAGGCTATAAATAAACCCTCCCAACACAAGTCCCCTCTTTGTAAAAGTATGAAAGACAAAATAATACCAGTCATTGGGATATGGCTTTATTCAGGCTGTTGCAATAGGAGAATATTCATAAGTAATATCTCAAAGGAAAAAAAGGAGGCCTAGGTTTTATAGAGGCCGATAGACATGGGAGTCATGAGGAAGGATAGAGGTGAAAATATACAAAGGCTGCCTGGGCCCAGTGGTAGGTTGAAATGGAAGGATTACCTGAAGCCAGGAGATTAAGACCAGTTTGGGCGACATAGCACCATCCCATATCTACATAAAAATTGTTTTTAATTTAGACAAGTGAGGTGATACACACCTTTAGTCCCAGCTACTCAGGAGGCTGAAGCAAGAGGATTCCTTGAGGCCAGAAGTGGGAAGTTACAGTAAACTATGCTCGTACCACTGCACTCCAGCCTGGGTAACAGAGCAAGATGCTGTCTCAAAAAAAAAAGAATTTGCAAAGGCTGGATGGTCCTTTGCAATTAGCTAGTTCCCACAACCCAGAAGGATGGAGGACTTCTTAACATCCCTGCTTTCCAGGGTGTAGGGCTGAGGTTAAGTTCAAATTTGTTAGTCCCCACTTTGTTCAAAATGGACATCATTGCCACCACTAGGGCTCAGAAAAAAATACCCCAAAATGAAGGCCTCTGAAGCAGTCTCTCTCTGCCCTCCTGCCCCTCTGCCCTCCTGTCTTTCACCCCTCATTCTTCTTGGAGGCTAGCCATAGAAACTAGAATCCCTCTTCCCCAACGAGGGTCATAGAAACTAGAACTCCTTTTCCCCAAAGCCGTCCATACAACCCCAAAATGTTACCCTAACCTTCCACTGCCCTTCTGTGTTCATGGCTAGCTGTAAAGAAATTAAGACCCTCATCCCAGAGGGATCCTACTCTATCCCTGGGAAGATGAAATAGTGCACAGAGAGGTCAAGAAGATTCTGAGTGGACAGGCCTTGTGGGTTTCCTCACCCAGTCTATTCCCATTAGCTCATATCCCTGTTTTGTTGAATTGCATTTCTACATGGCTATTCCTTCATAAAATCAGATAGCTTCCCCCAGATATCTGGGTCTTCGTGAGTCACATGAAACTATGATCAAATAAATGCATTATTATTTTCTCTAGTTAACCTGTCATTTGTGATAGAAATGCAGGCCATGACTCTTATTATGTGGAGGAAAGAGATTGTCCCACACCTCGTGAGGCCTCATTACCTGAGCAGAGTAACCGGGGATCTGAAGGTGAGGTTCACTCCTGTCTGAGTCCTGGCACCAAACTGAGAGAAACAAAATGCGTGTGACAATCAAGGATATGATTTCAGTCCAGGTTATTGCAATAGGGAGAAAGTTTATTAATGAGGAACAACTCAGAGTGAAGGAAGGGGTCCTGGGGTTTCACAGGGGTAGGTAAACAGGGAGCCATTGGTGGCCAGGCCCAGGGGGGTCATCAGGAAGGACAGAGGTGGGTCTCAGCACATCCTGGGGCTGGGCCATTCTTCTTCCTTTGTTAGTTGTTTCTTTTGAAACACAAAAGGTGGAGGATTCCTTAACTACCTACTGCTTTTAGGGAGCACAAGGCTCAGAGAAATTTCAACATTGGCAAAAGCCATGCCATCTTCAACCTTTAAGAGCCCAAAGCAAATCTGAAAACATAAGAAAAAAAATAGTTTTTGTGAGATTCAGGTATGAGATGAAATGAGAATTCTGGTATCTTGATTCCTTCTTCTATAAATGACATGTAAGCTATCTCCTTACGTAATTGGAGTGAAACAAACAATGGCCAGCGTGACCAAAGCTGAGCAACAGAAAAGGAGAGATACTGCCTTTAGTCTAGAGACCCAGAGAACCATGGCACAATTTTAATTTGGGCCGACCGTGGCATCTTTCTCTGTAACTCAGAGAAATTCATTCAACATATGTTTTGTGAGCACCTGCTATGTGCCAAGCGTGATTATAGGCAGTAGGGATAAAGCCATCAATGGGACAGTCCAACCTTCCTCCCTCCCTGGGGGAGTCCCCTGCTGTGGAGAAAAAGAACACAACAAAGGGACCAGAGGGGACAGGGAAGGGAGCTGCACAGTTTTCAGAAGGTCAATCAGCAAAGGCCTTACTCAATAAGGTGACATGAGGAGACCCATGAAGGAGGTGAAGGGAACTTTAAAATAATTAATTGAGGGACCGTTAGGCTGAGACACTCAGCACCTTGGGTTCCTACAGGAGCAAAATGAAACTCGACTCAATGCAAACAGTGAAATGAAACTGCTGCCAACTAGCTTCTAACTAGAGACATTTCCAACCAGAAACCAGCAATTCACCCCTCACTAAGGACTTTCCACTATAACCAATCAAATATTTGCTTTGTCTTGCTTCCATGAGCACTGTACAAAAACATCATCATCCCTTTGGGGAGGCTCTGAGCTACTTAAAGTAAGCTGCTGCCTGATTCATGAATCATAGAATGTGCAAATAAACTTGTTAAAGTTTAATATGCCTAAATCTATCAAGCTCTTTCTAAGAATAGCAAGGAGGCCAGAATGGCTGGAGTACAGTTGACGAAAGGGAGATTGGTAGGGGCTGAGGTCTGAGAGCTGGGGGAGCAGAGGCTGTAGGGTCTGGTGGACAATTGCAGTGCCTTTGGATTTTACTCAGGGTGACATGGGAAGGTACTGGGTGGTTTTAAGTAGAGGCAGGACATCATCTAAGGTATTTTCAAAGGATCACTCCAGCCAAAGTGTTAAGAGGACTGAAGCAGGAAGACCAATGAAGGGGCTATTGCACTACTCTCAGGAAGATGGGGGTTTGGTTCAATATGGCATATTGGATGCTGTGGTTTACTTATCAGATCTCCTGCAGGAATGAAACATTTGTTCTTCCCTCAGCTGGGAAGGCTCAAACCTTTGACCATCTTTCAAGAACTGCCATCTGCTAAAGAGAGCCATCTTGGCCAGGTGGGTGGCTCACATCTGTAATCCCAGCACTCTGAGAGGCCAAGGCAGGTAGATTGCTTGAGCTCAGGAGTTCAAGACCAGCCTGAGCAAGAGTGAGACCCTGTCTCTGCTAAAAATAAAGGCATCATGGTAGGTGCCTATAGTCTCAGCTACTTGGGAGACTGGGACAAGGGGATCACTTGAGCCCAGGAGTTTGAGGTTGTGAGCTTTGAGACCATGGCACTCTAGTCAGGGGCAAAAGAGTGAGACTCTGTCAGAAAGAAAGAAAGAAAGGAGGAGGGAGGGGGAGAGAGAGAGAAAGAAGGAAGGTAAAGAAAGGGAAGAAGGAAAGGGAAAGGAAAAAAAGGAAAGAAAAGAGAGGAGAGCCATCTTGTCTAACAGCACATTCACCCCTTGTGGGGGCAGCCTACACCCACCTACCTGGCCTCACTTCAAGTCAGAATGACTTCTCTAAGGCCTCTCCCAGCTCAGAGACCTTTATGGAGTCAGTTCAGGCCTTTGTTGTGATTGCATCACAGCCCACCTTGTGCCTGGGTCCAAGCCTGTTCCTTCCTTTCCACAGGCACTGATCCCAAGAGTACCCTGTAATAAACTCCCTGCCCACTTAGCTCCATCTCACTTAGCTTCCAGGAGCACACAGCCCGTTCATTGAGACAGTGAGCAGTGGTCAGGTTCTGAATCTATGTTTCAAGGCAGAACCAAACGGTTTGACTATGGTGTTAAAAGAGAAAATTTGGGCTCGCCGCCTGTGGCTCAATCGGCTAAGGCGCCAGCCACTTACACCTGAGGTAGGGGGTTCAAATCCCCAGCCCTGGCCGCCAAACAACAATGATGGCTGCCACCAAAAAATGGCCGGGCGTTGTGGCGGGCACCTGTGGTCCCAGCTACTTGAGAGGCAGAGGCAGGAGACTCGCTTGAGCCCAGGAGTTGGAGGTTGCTATGAGCTGTGATGCCATGGCACTCTACCCAGGGGGATAGCTT
>CAUYQV010021409.1:0-41703 GCA_963574575.1 Galagoides demidoff
TGCAACCAAAAAATGGCTGGGCGTTGTGGCGGGCGCCTATGCTCCCAGCTACTTGGGAGGCGGAGGCAGGAGACTCGCTTGAGCCCAGGAGTTGGAGGTTGCTATTAGCTGTGATGCCATGGCACTCTACCCAGGGGGATATCTTGAGGCTCTGTATAAAAAAAAAAAAAAAAAAAAAAGAAAAAGAAAATCTTTTTCAGAAGGAAATGATAATTTTTCTTTTGAACCTTTTTATTTTAAAATGATCATAGGACAGTCACATGAGAAAACTCAGTAATCCACTGTACAGTTAAGTGATCAGGGTAGTGACTAGGTTGTGTAGTATAGTCATTGAGAGTTTAGACTCTGGAGCCTCACTGTCTGGCTTTGAATTTTAGCTCCCTTACATCTAGCTGTATGATCTTACACATGTCACTTTATCTATAAAATGGAACTAATAGTAGTAACTAGGATTTGTTTGAAAATAAAATAGGGTAGGCTTGACACCTGTAGCTCAGTGGTTATGGCACCAGCCACATACGCCCACCAGGGCTGGCAGCCTGGGCCTGCTAGCAACAATGATACCTACAATAAAAAAAAAAAAATAGCCAGGTGTTATGGTGGGTGCCTGTAGTCCCAGCAACTTGGGAGGCTGAGGCAAGAGAATCACTTGAGCCCAGGAGTTTGAGGTTGCTGTGACTGTGACACCACAGCATCTACCCAGAGTGACAAAGTGATACTCTGTCTCAGTAATAATAGTAATAATGATAATAATGGAGAGGGAGTAAGGAATGCGGGGCTCAGTGAGTACAGTTGTAATTTTATTTTTTTATTTTTTTCCATGAGGCAGAGTCTCTCTTTATTGCCTGGGTAGAGTGCCGTGGCATCATCGTAGCTCACAGCAATGTCACAGTTGGGATCTCAAGTGACCCTCTTGCCTTAGCCTCCTGAGTAACTGGGACTACAGACACCCACCATGACACCCGGCTAATTTTTCTATTTTTAGTAGAGACAGAAGTCTCAATTTTGCTCAGGGTGGTCTTGAGCTCCTGAGCTCAAGTGATCCTCTTGCCTTGACCTACTCAAGTGCTAGGATTCCAAGCATGATCTACTCTACCTGTAGAACCTGAACCTACTATTGTTGGTATTAATAATTTAAGCAAAAATCTGAAGAAGGTGAGAGACTTAAATCATGTGGCTATCTGGTAAAAGGTTTTAGGCAAAGAACAGCAAATTGGTCAGTGTGACTGAAGCTCTGGGCGTGAGTAGGGGAGAGAGGTGGAAGATGGGGCTGACAGGCAACAGGGGCCAGATTATTTAGAGCTTGGTAGGTCATTTGTAATGAAACTTCTCTTTCTCTCTGAGATATGAGAAGTGTTTTGAACAGAAAAGTGACAGACTCTGGCTTATGCTGTGGATATTGTCAGAAACTGTTGGCAGTGTTTCAATGGCTTCTTTTTTCTTTTTCTTTGGTTTTGATTGAAGTGAATGAGTTGAAAATACTGCTTATACTTGCACTGTCAGACTCACTCGAAACAAGTGAAATACTGGCTCACTCTATTCTTATTCTTCCTGAAGGCGTCCAGAGAGTGGACGAAGGTGGGTGGAACACTGTACAAGGAGCCAAAAATAGTCGAGTACTGGATCCCTCAAAATTCCTAAAAATCACTAAGGTGAGTGGGACATTTGAAACATTTTCTTTTGATGCCTTTGATATAAATACAATGTGCAATAGTTCTAAAACATACTCCTTGCTCATTTAAAATAGCAACATTGTGTATTTCATGGGTTAGTTGTTTTTTAATGCAGACACTTTTGTACAAGTCAGTATGGATCAGGATTAGTGTATTCTACATCCTTTCCTTGACATTAGTCTTATTTATTTCTATAAGGTTTTGCTAAAGAGGACATGACTTGGTAAGTTCTTAGAGTTATATATGTGATACTTCACACAAAAGAGATGATTTTAAAAAAATGCTTCAGAAGCCTTAATCATTCCCTGACTTTTATACAATGTATTCTTACCTTTGGGGAAGAGGCAGTTACTTGTTTCAATCTAACCATGAAAGGAATTGAAAGGTTACCATATCCATAGACTAAAGGAAATTCAGCAGACCTATTATAAATCATTCTCTAATAAAGACTTAAGGTACTTTATTTTCCTCTGTCTCATGAGTCTATGGGGGATAAGAGGAAAGAATTTTCTTCTAGCAGATTTTTTCAGCAGTACAAATTGATAACTATAAGTACCACAAAGAACTATGGAGTATGTGTAAAAAACAGAATTAAATTTGGTAAAAGTTGAAACTTCTGTAGCCCAGTGGGTTTTTCAGACTGCAAGTCTAGTTTGATCCTTTCTTGAATTATATATTCTATAATTCTGTAATTGGCAGCCTGCCATCAGAATACTAAAGATAAGCTAATGTAACATTAAATGAAAGAAGATTACCGTTAAAAAAGCAAAAGTCTTTGAGGAAATTGAGATAGAATGTGCTGTCACTTGCCATCTTCATGATTTTGTCAAATTTGCTTCCTGTCAGAATATTTCCTCTCTCAGTCCAGGTACTGTGGCACATCCTTGTAATACTAGCACTTTAGGAGGCCAAGGTGGGAGGATTGCTTGAGGCCAGGAATTCAAGATCAGCCTGAGCAACATAACAAGACCCTGTCTCTCAAAACATTAGCCAGGCCTAGTAGTGTGTGCCTGCAGTTGTCCTGCCTAGTAGGGAGGCTGAGACAGGAGGATTGGTTGAGCCCAGGAGCTTAAAGCTACAGTGAGCTATAATGACACCACCATACTCTAGCCCAGACAATGGAGCGAGACCCTGTCTCACAAAAAAATAAATAAATAAAAGAACATCTTGTCTGAAATCTTCTAGATCTCTGGATAATGTAATTAGCAAGGATCCTGTTCTCCAAGATTCTTACAGATTCTTCTAGTTGTTTATGTTTCAGAGCCAGAATTCTGTTGCTGAATCAGCTTGATTCCCATCCATCTTTTTTTCCACCTAGAGACAGTTTTAAGCAAAACTTTAAAAAATTCTTCCAGGGAGGGTCCGAAGTTACCACTCCCTCTAAGGCAGTAGTTCTCAACCTTCCTAATGCAACAAAACTTTAATACAGTCCAAAGGGGTTGCAACCCACAGGTTGAGAACTCCTACTCTAAGGAGTCTCCCAAAACCTAGCTCTGCAGGCCTCAGCTGCACTAAGATGACACATTCCATGCGCTGGCTCGTAGCCCAGAGACCAGATGAAGCAAGTAAGTATCATGTAAGATGTCAGAAATGCCTGGCATTTGAATATTGGACTTACAAATACCTAGGGAAAAAAAAATAGGCCTTTAACAACAGAACTATAAAAAGCTTCAGAAGCAAAAAAAAAAAGAAAAGAAAACAACCTGCAGCCTTAAGAAGAGAGGTGGCCTTCTAGGTGCTTAAGTACAGCCTTTTGACTGAATCCAAATTTTGTGGAACAAATCCTTTTATTAAAAGGAGGCAGCAGAGAAAGATGAAGCCAGTCTAATCAGAAGGCCTCAAGTTCCCTACCCATAGTAGAAATGACAGTTCAGCCAGTGATTCTTAATTAAAGAGAGAAGAGACGTCTACCTCATCCTCCTCAGAAGATAGTGACACTGATGAAAACTCTTGGATTTCATCGTCTTGGGTCTCCTCCACAGCAGTCCTGCTTTTCCAGTAGCAACAGCACCAGCACAGGTCACAGCTCTATGGAGGAGCAACAACAGAAGAAGAAACAGAAGTAGAAATTGTTCCATCCATAATGGGCTGAGGGACTGAAAACATTAATAGAATTCTCGAAAGAGAATTTAGGATACATTAAGGCCAAATAGGTAATACAATGGTAAAAACTTTCCAGAATTCACAAGTTCCTAAATGTTTTACATTGTAAGAACATAATGAGTACTTATAATGAATTATTTATAAAGACTTATTTTAAGAGCAAATCTTGTTTTTCTTTTTTATCTTTAAAATATATCTCAGGAACTTATAGCAGAAATCTGTTTTTGTGACAAAACTTATCATTTCTCCTTCTAAAATAAATGCCATAGTTCTATGTTAATGGTGTGTATCACACTTGTTTTCAGGATAGTGCCTCAGAATAACCATCAATGAATTTCTAATGGTTGGCTGTGTGTTGCAATATATTGTTACTGTTAATATAAATTTATAAGTTTTCCTACTGTTAATAAATGTGTACCATTTTTGTGGTTATGTTCAGAATGTTACTGTGACTTTTTGTCCTATATGGTACATGCTAGGAACCTATTGATGTGTTTATACCTTTTGAATGCTACAGTTTGTTTTTATAAGTTTATTTATTTATTTTCTAATCAGGGCTGAGTTTGAACCTGCCACCTCTGGTATATGGGGCTGGCACCCAACTCCTTTGAGCCACAGGCACCACCCTTTTTTGTTTTTTTTTTTAAAAGACAGAGTCTCACTATGTTGCCCTCGGTAGAGTGCCGTGGCATCACAGCTCGCAGCAATCTTAAACTCTTGGGCTTAAGTGATTCTCTTGCCTCAGCCTCTCGAGTAGCTGGGACTACAGGTGTCTGCCACAGTGCCTGGATATTTTTTGTTGTAGTTTTTGTCTCTGTTTTTTAGCTGGCCCGGGCCAGGTTTGAACCCACCAGCCTCTGTGTATGTGGCTAGCACCAAAACCACTGTGCTACAGGCACCAAGCCTGAATGTTACAAATTTTAAGTTGCTGTGTTGTATCATTCATTTTCTTCTAGTTCCTTAAATTCTTTTAGATTATCCTTTTATCCTTTTCTGAGGAAAATCATTTTAGAGGTACCTGAAAAGGGACCAAAAAACTGACTATTTAGTCTAATCTCAGTACCTTCTGATAAATTTGAGGTATCAGAAAAGAAAGCAACCATGTATAAGGGTAACTTAAGGAAAATTGCTATAAATATATTTGTGTATTAACGTGGTATAAAAGGTACTATTAAAACAAGGAAAAAAGGAAGGAAGAGGTCATTTTCACAAAAAATTAAGACAATATTGGTCACCTTTTATTAAAACTGTTCTAAGCTTTCATAAAGATGGCCTTTTGCCACTTTTGCAATTACAGTATTATAGCTGATAATGGTAACTGCTCATATGTGACAATCTATTACATAAATATGGATGACTTGGATTAACTAGATTTGTTAATACCACATATACTCAGTTGAAATCTAGAACAAAAGGTTACAAAGGAAATACTGCTCAGTATTTCTTAAAAGTAAAATAATCTTACTGTAGTGAGACTGGTTTAAGATCACATTATTCTGTGATGTCTTTTAAACTTTTTAGAAAAAGATAATTTGTAAAAAAAACCTTTATCTGGGTTATATATAGGTATTTAAAACTAAATATTGAGTCTTTTAAAATATTTTTATAAGAAAGCAGTAGAAGGTTATTTTTTAAGAAAATGGGTTTTTAGTTAGTTGTTTAAATATCTGTGTCTGTTGTGAGGTTAAGGAGCCTGTAATTACTTCTCAGTTTTATAGAACTGTCTACTTCAGTGATGATAAATAAGCTCTGGGCCAGGCACAGTAGCTCCTGTCTATAATCCTAGCACTCTGGGAGGCTGAGCAGGTGGATTGCTTGAAGTCAGGAATTTGAGACTAGCTTGAACAAGAACAAGACCTTGTCTCTACTGAAAAAATTAGCCAGGTGTAGTGGTAGGCACCTGTAGATCTAGCCACATGTAAGGCTGAGGCAAACTCTTGGGATTTCTCAAGCCCAAGAGTTTGAGGTTGCTGTGAGCTATGATGCCATGACACTGTACCCAGGGTGACACAGTGAGACTCTGTCTCTGAATGAATGAATGAATGAATGAATGAATGAATAAACAAACTATGAAACATCATTTCAACTGGCTCCATACAGAATGGATCACGTGGGCGGTGCCGATAGCTCAGTGAATAAGTAGGGTGCTGGCCACATACACCAAGACTGATGGGTTGGAACCCAGCCAAAAAAAAAAAAAAAAGCCGAGTGTTGTGGTGGCCACCTGTAGTCCCAGCTACTTGGGAGGCTGAGGCAAGAGAATCACTTAAGCCCAGGAGTTTGAGGTTGCTGCGAGCTGTGATGCCACGGCACTCTACCAAGGGTGACATAGTGAGACTCTGTCTCAAAAAAAGAAAAAAGATCACATGACAGATGAATTTAATAATAATCAAAGGCATATACATAAAAGAATTCCACCAACATCTTTGAAAAGTATATCAATATTTAATAACATTTGTGTTTTTAATATTATGGTCTCTGTTCATAGATACTATAAAAAAGAATGATCCTGGTATCAAATCTCCAATATTACCACCTCAATGTTTTGAAAAATATATAAAGTATTAACTTTTGTGTATTCAGATACTTACACTGTAGGTATTCTACATGAGTATCCTTGAAAAAGTTCAAAATGCATTAAACTCATTTATTGTTGATTGAGAGAAATTTGTAAGAAAGCATGGTTATCCAGCAAAACAGCATATTATGAGCTATCAGCACATAAAAATACCTGCTGGTTTATAGTTTTATGTTACATGTGTTTTATAATATGCATTACATGCTATTCTGTTCACTTGTACTAAAGTGCTTAGAGGGTTAATCGTGAGAACATCAGCCAACTTAACTGCTTGCTCTCCCAGCCTGACTTTTCAGTTCGCTTTTTTCTTCTTCTCCTTTACTGAATCACATTTCTCCACCCCTTGCACCCAACATGAAATTGTTGGTGTCTATTGACCTGTTTTCTGACAACCATGTAAAGAGATTAATGAGTCAATTTTATAGTATTTGTGTATTCTTTTTTTCTTTATTAAATTATAGGACATTATTGTATAAATGGAATCACTGGAATGTATTATACTTATGTTGAGCAAAATATTGAGCAAATTAATAAATCATCTTAAATGGGAGGTCCTGAATGCATTCTTCAGACCATGGCCTTCAAACTGTACTTTGTGAAAACTGGAGTCCAAGGAAGTGCTTTAGGGGCTACAGAGATCCTAGTCAGGAGAACAGTTCAAATTTATGGGTTTTTGTTTTTTCAGACAGGGTCTCATTCTGTGCTCACTGTTGTGGTGCAGTGGTGTCATCATAGCTCATTGCAACCTCAAATTCCCGGGCTCAAACAATCCTGCCTCAGCCTCCCACATATTTGGGACTCTAGGCATGAGCCACAGCACCCAGCTAATTTTTCCACTTTTTTGTGGAGACAGGTTCTCACTATGTTGGTCAGTCTGGTCTTTATACGCCTAGGCTCAAGCAATCCTCATTGCTCAGCCTTCCAAAGTTGTGGGGTTACAGGTGTAAACCACCATGCTTGGCCCCAATTGATGTTTCTTAAATTGCCATTCCAAGCAAAATTTTGTTGCTAAAATTGGTTCTTCTGCACTGAAGAAGAAGAAAAGAAAAACTACTCCTCTAGAATATTTCCTGTTATTGACTGTGGTCACTTATGTTATAGCCCACAATTGATGAGAAAATTCAGCTGGTACCTAAAGCACAGCTAGGCAGCTGGGGAAAAGGCAGCAGTGGTGGAGCAAAGGCAAGTGAGACTGGTAAGTGTTAAATGTCCCTCCTCAAACATAGGTATTATCTGCTAGCATCCGTCTTATAACACATTCCTATAGTCATTGAGTAATGATTTTAAGAAAAGCCCTCCCTAACTTTCAGTGGTGCCCCTCTCCTTCTCACGTAAATCTATGGTTTCCTCCTCTTTAAGTGTCCGTAGATAATTTTAAATACTAAAATATTTTTAGTTCAGTCAGGTTATTAACACCTTGATTTTTTAGGTGTCAATATAGTTGGGGAAATTACTAAGACCCCAAACTAACAGGAAAACTATGCTGAGAAAAAGAGTATTAATATGCAGAAATATTTAATCACAAAGAATTATAGAAGAATAAAGAGCTGGATTGAAACATTTTTCAAAATCTTTATCAAAAAATCAGATTTTGAGAGATTTGACCTTAGAACAGAAAATGTTTAGTTAGAACATCACAAATGTTCTTTTTTTTTTTTTTGAGACGGAGCCTCAAGCTTTCCCCCTGGGTAGAGTGCCATGGCATCACAGCTCATAGCAACCTCCAACTCCTAGGCTCAAGGGAGTCTCCTGCCTCTGCCTCCCAAGTAGCTGGGACCACAGGCGCCCGCCACAACGCCTGGCCATTTTTTGGTTGCAGCCATCATTGTTGTTTGGCGGGCCCGGGCCGGGGATTCGACCCTGCCACCTTAGGTGTACGTGGCTGGTGCCTTAGCCGATTGAGCCACAGGTGCTGAGCCCACAAATGTTCTTAATAGCTAAAGAAGCCCAATGGAAAGAAGGAAAACCTTCCTATATGTCCCTTCTACTAAATAATTTCAGCCTTGTTTTCTTTAAATGTTTGAAAATTTCATTACTCATTTAAAACCACATGTATATTTGTACATACATGAGATCACAGCATTTACATTGGTTAGTTTTGTTAAAATACAATGTTTTCTGGTTTTGCTTGTCTCCCTTCACCTCCTATTTACCTCTTCCACCCCTGTGCCTTAACCAAGATAATTACATTTTTAAAGGAGCAAATGGTTGTAATGAATAAAGATTTCTAAACTCTCTTTTACACACAAATCCCCTATTTAACACTTTGCTTCTCAGAGGATGATAGCTGGACCAGGAGATTGCATCACCTGAGCTAATTAAAAATGCCTGGTCTCAAGGCTCAGCCAGAGAGGCAGGTGAATGAGTGTCTGCATCTTAGTCACCTGATTTGTATTTTTTTCTAAATCTCAACACCTGTAGATGCCTTAAGGTCAAGTGCTTCCAGTTTAAACAGATTCTCTGCTCTGCAACCTCCAGCACCCTCAGGGTCCACATCATCCACGCCTGTAGAGTTTGATTCCCGAAGGACCTTAACCAGGTGAGAAGCCTGTTTTTTATGTTTACTCAAGGTTGTCCTGCTTGGTGTGAATGTCTGTCGGTCTCTCTCACTCATATATATCCACAAGGGTTATGATGATAATTTTTGTAGATGCATTCCTTTCATCCCTAAAATTGATTTCTTTTTTGGTACTTAAGTATAAAGGCAGAAGGTGCTGAGTGGAGAGGGCATGTGCTGTCAGAAAGGCATATTTGGCTAGGTAGGATTCTGATACACAGTGAATGAATAAATGATATTCCTTTTTTTTTTTTTGAGACTGAGTCTCATTTTGTTGCCCTTGGTAGTGGGCTGTGCACAGCAACCTCAAAACTCTCAGGCTCAAGTGATTCTCTTGCCTTAGCCTCCCAAGTAGCTGGGACTACAGGTGCCTACCATGGTGCCTGGCTGATTTTTTCAGAGACAAGGTCTTGTCTAGCTCAGGCTGGTCTTGAACTCCTGAGCTCAGGCAATCCACCTGCCTCAGCCTCCCAGAGTGCTAGGCTTACAGGCATGAGCCACCTCACCAGGCCTTGATTTCTGTCTTTAATCTTCACATGCTATAATTGCTAAGATAGAAACATAACTGGGTGGTGGATTTCAGATAGGGAAGGAAAGGACTCCTTAAGAAGGCCAGGCCTGGGGTGGATTGCCTGAGTTCAGGAATTCAAGACCAGCCTGAACAAGAGTGAGACCCCATCTCTACTAAAAATAGCAAAACTAGCCAGGCATTGTGGTGGGCACCTATAGTCCCAACTACTTGGAAGGCTGAGGCAAGAGGATTGCTTGAACCCAAGAGTCTGTGAGCTATGATGATGCCATGGCACTCTACCAAGGGTGACAAAGTGAGACTTTTGTCTCAAAAAAAAACAAAAACAAACAAAAAAAAATTTTTTTTTTTTTTTTTTTTTTTTTAGTTAAAAATGAGAGGTCAAGCATAGTGGCTCACGCCTATAATCCTAGCACTTTGGGAGGCTGAGGAGGGTGGATTGCCTGAGCTTATGAGTTTGAGATCAGCCTAAGCCAGAGTGAAACCTTGATTCTTTTCAAGCTAATGCCCCGCCTTGGACTCTCCAATGTGACACACTCATACATTTCACTGTCACACTGTTTTTCAAGTAGTGTTTGAGGTTGTCTTTCGGTTTTCACTAATCTCTATATTCGGCCATCTTTCCACTTTCACTTTTGTAGTATTGGTATAGGGAAGTATTCTGTTGGCTTAGAATGAATGACGATCTGCTGCAACAGAGAATTAAGGGTTTTTGTTTTAGGGGTGGGGGGCTGTATTTCAGGTTAACCAAACAATTAGGATACAGTGTTTGCATTTGTTATGTAAAGTCTGTGTTGTAGTTGTGTCCCCCTATACCCAGGAGGTGTGTCCCACACCCTTACATTGTGCCTATTAGGTGGGAGCACACCCATTCCCCTCCCACTCCCTCCGCCCCCCTCCCCTCACTTGAATTGGGTTTTTTCTTGGCATGGGCATATATTAATTGGTCTACTGGATGCATATTAGTATTGAATATGTTGATATTTTTCTTTCTTTCTTTTTTTTTTTTTTTTTGAGACAGACTCTGTTGTTCCTGGTCAATTGCTGTAGTGTCATCATAGCTCACTGAAACCTCAAACTCCTAGATTCAAGCAATCCTTCTGCCTTGGCCTCCCAAGTAGTTGGAACTAATGGCACCTGCCATATGGCTGATTTTTCTATTTTTAGTAGAGACAGAGTCTCACTCTTGTTCTGGCTTGTCTCAAACTCCTGAGCTCAAGCATTCCTCCCACCTCAGTCTCCTAGAATTATAGGCATGAGGTACTGCAATTGGCCAAGAATAAAATTTTTGATATAAGCACAATACTTAAATTTGTTTAAGCTCTCAAACTTTTTTTTTATTATTGTAATAAGTTTGATTAGGTAGACTCTTCTAAACTATGTTACTTATTCCCCTGGCTTCTGAAACAAAGTATACTTAGCACAAGTCAGCTTTTCATGATTATTGGCATTGAGCATCATTTATATTATGGAGATATTTGTGGCTCTTTGCCCTGCCATAAATTTCCCCAATGGTTGTACTTTTTAAGTACTTGTGCATATTATTTCATAGCGGTAAGACCATTGTCCTACCTCTGAGTCTTTCTCTTCTAATTTGTTGCCTTAAACTGCTGTGGGCCAAGGAATTATTTGCCCAGCTTACTGTAATTATGTAAATGAAAGAAGACTGAATAGGAATATCTCTATTAAAAATGAATAAAATTTATTTGTACCCTCATTAATCTGAAGTTTAAAAAAAATTAAAAATGAACAAAGTATATAAATTTGTCCCATCAAAGACTAGTTCTACTTTATTCTTAAATATTTTCCAGATATTTGACGTTTGTATATAAAGAATCATTGTGTAAGGGCCAGGCACAGTGAATAATGCCTGTAATCCTAGCACTCTGGGAGGCTGAGGCGGGTGGATTGCCTGAGCTCACAGGTTAGGGCCTGAACCAGAGCGAGATGTTGTCTCTAATGCTGGGCATTGTGGCGGGCGCCTGTAGTCCCAGCTACTCTGGAGGCTGAGGCAAGAGAATCACTTAAGCCCAAGAGTTGGAGGTTGCTGTGAGCTGTGACACCACTACACTCTACCAAGGCTGACGTAGTGAGACTCTATCTCAAAAAAAAAAGCAATCATTGTGTGTAAGTTCCCAAAAAAAGTGATACCATCTTCTCATGTTATTTGTTTCTCTTTCATTCATTTGCTCATACTTTTATCACTGTCTTTTTTTCTTAAAAGATTTTTTTAATCTAAAATAAGGAATTACAACTAACACTTAAAAATTTTAGGTAGGATTTCTTTTACTATTACAGGAGAAAGTTAAAACATCTTAATATTCTGATGATTTGCTTATGTCTGTGAATAATGATACTTGCAAGTAGAATTGGTGCCTCACATATCTAATGTTATCTATGAAATATTTTGTATACTTTTAGAAAGTCAGTGTTATAATTTGAGTATAGGGTTATCTTTCTTTTGAAAATTGTTACTTTGTCTTTTAAGTCGTGGAAGCATGGGCAGGGAGAAGAATGACAAGCCCCTTCCATCGGCAGCAGCTCGTCCAAACACTTTCATGCGGGGCAGCAGCAGTAAGGACTTGTTAGACAATCAGTCTCAAGAAGAGCAGCGGAGGGAGATGCTGGAGACTGTGAAACAGCTCACGGGAGGCATTGATGTGGAGAGAGACAGCACAGACGCCGAGCGAAGCAAAACAAGGGAGTCAGGTGAGAGGCTTTTGAGACGATAGAGATAAAGATTTGGGGCCTTAAATTTGGAAGGAAAAAGCCAAGGGAGACTTTGTATCTAGGTAGGTTTCAGAATCAACACAAGATAGCAGTACATGTACTTATCACCTTAGAAGGACAGCTTCATGTTTTTTGGTTTGTTTTTTGAGACAGCATCTCATTATATCGCCCTCAGTAGAGTGCTGTAGCGTCACAGTTCACAGCAACCTCCAACTCTTGGGCTTAAGTAGTTCTCTTGCTTCAGTCTCCCAAGTGGAACTATAGGCACCCACAATGCCTGGCAATTTTTTGGTTGCATTTGTCATTGTTTAGCAGGCCCGGGCTGGGCTTGAACCCACCAGCTTCTGTATATGTGGCCGGCACCCTGAGCTATAGGCACCGAGCCAGCTTCATGACTTTTATAACATAGTTCTCATACCCTACGTATACCTTTCCTCAGCAATTTATAGATTTTCTTATTTCTGTATTAAATGATGATCAGGTCCCTTGGTGTATATTAAGCATCTGAGTTTCTTACAAGACCCCTCAGCATCTCACACTGTGCGTTGCTGTTAACGTGCACATGCTGTAGAGAGCCCCTCAAATGGGGAAACATCACTCTAAGAAAAACCACAGAGAAGGTAGTAGATCATCTTCTCTTACCTTCATCTCTGTCAATCTGTGTTCTTGTGGGTACTTTGCATGTACATATTTATGGGACCTACTTAGATAATGCTCAAAAATTGCCTCATGTATTTCAGCTATATATGTTTGTTTCCTCATCCTTTTTTTTTTTTTTTTAAGACAGTCTCATTTTGTTGTCCTCAGTAGGACGCTATGGCATCACGGCTCATAGCAACCTCAAACTCTTGGGCTCAAGCAATTCTCTTGCCTCAGCCTCCCAAGTAGCTGGGACTCTAGGTACCCACCACAATGCCCGGCTATTTTTAGAGGTGAGGTTTCCTTCTGGCTCAGGCTGGTCTCAAACCTGTGAGCTCAGGCAATCCACCTGCCTTGGCCTCCCAGAGTGCTATGGTTGCAGGCTTGAGTCACTGCTCCCAGCTTGTTTCCTCATCTGTTAAATGGGGATAATTTGTACTTACTTTATAGGATTATTATGGAGATTAAATGAGAAGTTAGTACAGGAAAATACTTAGACCTTTATATGATAAATACAAAGTTTTCAAAAGATACTAGATGTCAGGCCAAGGCAGGAGGATCACTTGAGGCCAAGAGTTTGGGACCAGCCTGGGTAACATAACTAGATCTCATCTTTGAAGAAAAAAAAATTGGCCACATGTGGTGGTACATGCCTATAGTTCTAGCTACTCACAAGGCTGAGGCAAGAGAATTACTTGAGCCAGTAGTTGGAGGCTATAGTGAGCTATGATCATGACACTGCATTCCAGTCTGGGTGATAGCAATATCCTTTCTCAAAAAAAGAAAGTTTAGCCCGGTGTTGTGGCAGATGCCTGTAGTCTTAGCTACTTAGGAGTCTGAGGCAAGAAGATCACTTGAGCCCAGGAGTTTGAAGTTGCTGTGAGCTCTGATGCCACAGCACTCTACCAAGACCAACAGAGTGAGATTCTGTCTCAAATTTAAAAAAGTTATTAGTTATTAGATGTCATAACCATAGTGATGGATAATAATTTTAATACAGTTGTTAGCATCTTAATCATGAATTAATACTGGTTGTTCATAGCATTTATATAGTTTTTCCAATTTGTTTCACCATTTAAATGGTTTTTGATAACTAAAGTCTCCAAATGAGCATGGGTATGGTGGCTCACACCTGTAATCCTAGCACTCTGGGAGGCCAAGGCTGGTGGGTTGCTTGAACTCGAGTTCAAGACCAGCCTGAGCAAGAGTGAGACCCTGTCTCCACTAAAAATAGAAAAATTAGCCTGTCATCCCAGCCACTTCTGAGATTGAAACAAGAGGATTGCTCAAGGCCAAGAGTTTGTGGTTTCTATGAGCTATGATGACTCCATGCCATTCTACCCAGGGTGACAGAATAAGACTCTGTGACAAAAAAAAGTCTCTAAGTGGATCTCAGAAGCAAAATTGAAATGTATTTTTCCAATTGGTATGGACGTCACATAATACAGCTTTAGGGATATGTGGATTTTTAGTTATTTGTTTATTTTTTTAGGTAGAGTCTTACTTTGTCGCCCTCAGTTATGGTGCTGTGTTGTCACAGCTCAGAGCAACCTCAAACTCTTGGGCTCGAGCAGTTCTCTTGCCTCAGCCTCCCAAATAGCTAGGACTATAGGTGCCTGCCACAACGCCTGGCTGCTTTTAGAGACAGGGTTTCTCTTTTGCTCAGATTGATCTCAAACCCATGAGCTCAGGCAGTCTACCTGCCTCAGCCCGATATATGTCTTTCTTACCCATGCTATGTACTTTTGGAACATAACAGGATAGGACATGAAAATATCTTGTGTTTCGTGAATAATGTAGCACAGTTGTCCTTTTTGTGTTTATTCATCTGATGCACAGTGAGTGAGGCACTTTAGACTGCTACATCAGAAATTAATAACAAATGATGTAAACCAAGAAAAATGCTATGAAGGAACTAAATTTATTTCTAAGAATGTAGTTAAACCAAGGAACTATCTAGAATTGAGCAGCGGGATATTGAGAGTCTTCCCTCATCTGAAGGATAACAGTAGGAATGAAATAGGTTTTTGCAGAGTTTGGGGTGTGAAGCAGAGGGAAAGAGCATTCCACATATAAGGAGCATGCTAAGTGAAGTTGTAGGAGAAGCCCATGGTAGGTGTGTTCAAGTAGCTTCCCGAAGCCAGCATGGCTCAGCTCAGTGGTAAGCCAGGACCTGACATGTGCAAGACTGTGAAGGCCTCATGTGCTCATCATTGTCTAACCAATGGGAAGCAGTCCAAGTACAGAAAGGAACAACAAAGCTCTAATTAGAAAAGTATGTCATTGTCCCTAAATCTTATTAATTGTTGTAGATTATGAAGTTACTTAGAACATAGCCATTCTAATGTAAGAATTTTCTGTATTCTACTTTTAGGTGTTTTGTTCTGTCAAACTTGTGTCTATTAAATACCTTTTCTGCAATATCAGTGTAAAAACACATAAAAATTGCCAATCATAATCCCACCATTTTAACAGTAATTTTAATCATTTTTTTACTTTTCCCCCTTTTTTAATCTCAATAGTAATGAAACCAGAAATTTCAGCAATGTCAGCTCCTGACAAACCTGCTTTATCAGAGGAGGAGATGGAGAGGAAGTCCAAATCTATCATTGATGAATTTCTACACATTAATGATTTTAAGGTAAATGAGATTTAAAAAAAAAAAGAAAGAAAGAAAAGAAAACAACACAGCAGACCCTATGACAGAGATATGTTATATCTTTGTTCTGGTCTAAATCACATGTCATGGTGAACTGATCCAAGTCACACACAATTTTGCTTGCTTAACTCTGATGGATTTCTGCCAAGGACTGTTTTTTTAAATTAATGTTATAGTTAATTTATAAGATAAAGAGGTAGGTAGGAAAAGTAAATGAGTACCAGGGAAAACCAAATTGAGTTTGATATTAATGAATAGAAACAACACATTATCATTATGAGACATTCATAGTCTTTGTATGTGTACCTGTCCTAGTTCTTTATAATCATTTTTATTGTCAATTCATATTAACGTAGCTGTATAGCCAGCATGACTTTTTCTTTATTTGTAAAAAAGTAAGAGACAAAGGGATAAGCAATATGTCAGGGTCAGATGGCCTAAGTCACACATTTCATAACCTGGCTTTGAATTTGCCCTAGTTAAGCCCTTCCATTCTGCTTGATCTTCATTTTATGAGGCTGTTAGATAGGGTGGACATATTATGTGCTCTCATGAGCCCTACAGTCGAGTGGCAGAAACAGATAATAAATAGATAACCCCCAAAATAATATTTTAATTGTAGTTGTAATAAATGCTAATAGAATAAATATATAATATTGCTATATAGTATTAGGAGACATTACATAATGGAACCTAGTTATCTTAGGTTAGGAGAGATTTGTCTGTTAAAACTGTCTTATCTGTTAAAGTGTGAAGGGTACCCCCAAAATGATACACATTGTAAGAAAGGAATAACCTGTATTAAAATCATAATACTCAGTATATACCAATAACATTTGTCATCTCGTATACTGTATCTTACATCCCTGATAATTGCACAAGTCAAACATGACTTGAGTATTACAATTTTTTTTTTTTTTAGACAAAACCTCCTCTTAGACTCAAGCAAATCTCTTGCCTCAGCCTTCCAAGTAGCTGGGTCTATAGGCTCCCGCCACAACGCCAGGCTATTTTTAGAGAAGAGGTCTCACTCTGGCTCAGGCTGATCTCGAACCTGTGAGCTCAGGCAGTCCACCCACCTTGGCCTCCCAGAGTGCCAGGATGGCAGATGTGAGCCACCATGCCTGGCGTAGTATTAACAATTTTAATACAGTTTTTCCTTTCTTAAAATGCTATACATTTTTTGGCACTCCCTCTATTTGTCAGATATATTTACCACTTTTGACTTTGGTATTATATTATTAAAAGTTTCTTCAGTTTGAGCACAGTGGCTCACACCTGTAACCTAAGCACTTTAGAAGCCAAGGTAGAGGATCCCTTAAGGCAGGGGTCCTCAGACTTTTTAAACAAGGGTCCAGTTCACTGTCCCTCAGACCATTGGAGGGCCAGACTGCAGGCCCCAGGATGAGTTGGCTGCTAAGCAGGACTGGCAGCGGTGGCAAAAACACCAGGTGGGCCGAATAAATGTCCTATGTGGGCCGCATGTGTCCCACAGGCCATAGTTTGAGGACACCCTCCTTAAGGCCAGGAATTTCAGAACAGACTGTAACTTACTGTGATCTCATTTTTATAAAAAAAAAAAAAATTAAAATTAGAATTATTAAATTATTACAATTTTAAAATTAAAATTATATCATCACTAAAGGCATGGTGATACATGCCTTTAGTCCTGATTAGTCAGGAGGCTAAGGCAGGAGGATCACTTCAACCCAATGGTTCAAGGTTACAGTTAGCTATCATTGTACCACTGTACTCCACCCTGAACAACAGAGTGTGACCTTGTCATAAATAAAGGCCAACCTGAGCAAGAAGAAGACCTCATCTCTACAAAAACAGCAGAAAAGTTAGCTGAGCATGGTGATGCATGCCTTATTGTCCCAGCTACTCAGGAGACTAAAACAGAAGGCTCACTTGAGCTCAGGAGTCTGAGGTTACAAAGAGCTATGAGGATGCCACTCATAGCACTGTAGCCCAAGTGACAGAGCAAGAGCCTTTCTCCATAGGAAAAAAAAATTATTTTAAGATTATTTGGTTTCTTGCAACCTAGTCACTATTTGCTTTCTGTACACAAATGTCACTGTCCTTATCACCCAGCCTTCTAAACCCCTAAGTTTTGAAATTGTCCAGGATTCAAAAGCAGTAGGAAGTTGATAAGGTAGAGAGAATGCTTTCCAGAAACCCTTAGAAATGTACCAAAATAAATTACCATTAACTGGAAAGAACCAGTGAATATACCTCATGTCCTGTGATTCATTAATTAGCTTCTTAGATAAGGGAGGAGTATTCTTGTGAACTGGCAGTATAGCCTTTTTTCTTGCATGGAAGTAAGGAAATGTGAAAGAGTTACAGGAAAATTGAAAGGCTGGGGCAGTGCCTATGGCTCAATGATTAGGGCACTGGCCCCATATACCGATGGTGGTGGGTTTGAACCCGGCCCCGGCCAAACTGCAACAAAAAAATAGCTGGGCGTTGTGGTGGGCACCTTTAGTCCCAGCTACTTGGGAGGCTGAGACAAGACAATCACCTAAGCCCAAGAGCTGGAGGTTGCTGTGAGCTGTGACGCTATGGCACTCTACCAAGGGAGACAAAGTGAGACTCTGTTTCCAACAACAACAAAAAAAAAAAAATGAAAGAAAATTGAAAGGCTAAGAAAGGTGAGAAGGGGAGACAATAAGGACGAAAGCAGTGAATATTTGCTTCAGACATAATTTGAAGGATGTATAAAGTGTGTGAGTGACAAGCACTTTGAAAGTGAAAAATAAAACTCTGTGATAAAATGAAAGTGTAGGGAGAAAAAGACTTAATTAACACCCAAATACAATAAGAAGACTCTTTAAAGATTAATCATAAGCCATTAGCTAGGCCTGCAGTATGGAAGAGGCAGAGTCATTATGACTTTACAGTTTCATTGTACAGTGGGCAAGGTAGCTATACCTGCAGAATGGTGAAAAGAACCAGGAAATAGGTGCCTGTGGCTCAAGTGGCTAGGGTACCAGTCACATACACCTAAGGTGGCGGATTCGAATCCAGCCCGGCCTGTCAAACAGCAATGATGGCTGCAACCAAAAATAGCTGGGCGTTGTGGCGGGCACCTGTGGTCCCAGCTACTTGGGAGGCTGAGACAGAAGACTCGCTTGAGCCCAGGAGTTGGAGGTTGCTGTGAGCTATGATGCCACACCACTCTACCAAGGGTGATAAAGTAAGACTCTAGTTCTTTTAAAAAAAAAAAAAAAAAACAGGCAATATTATCAAAAGACAAAGAGAAATAGGACTATTTCATATAAAAGGAGTTTAAATGAAATCAGTACATGTTAATCAGGTTTTCAGTTGGAGTCAATAACAACAAACACTGTATTGGACATTGAGGGACGATTGTGGAAATTTGAATATTATTTGTCAAATGTTTTTATTGGCATTATTGTATGAATGTTAAATTTCATGGATATTCTTAGTTTTTCTCTAAATCAACATGAGAATAGGAAGATAAATAGTTGTACTATTTACAAAAAGTAGTATAATATTACTTATGGGTTATTTTACCCCAGCTTGAAGCTCAAATTGTACTACTTTGTAATTTCTCTATAGATGTAATATTTTCTTTTTTTTCTTGAGACAGAGTCTCACTCTGTGCCCTTGGTAATGTTCCATGATGTCTTAGCTTACAGTAACCTTAAACTCTTGGGTTCAAGCAGTCCTCTGGGACTAAGGCACCCACCACAATGCCTGGCTAGTTTTTTCTGTTTTTAGTACACATGGGGTCTCACTTTTGCTCAGGGTGGTCTCAAACTCCTGAACACAAGCCGTCTACCCGCCCTGGCCTCCCAGAGTACAAAGATTAAAAGTATGAGGCATCATGCCCAGCAGATTTAAATATTTTTAGATAAAAAGTTAATGTAAGAGAGGTAGTAAGTAGCAGGGAAAAGAAACAGCAACAGCAGGGAGAGTCCTAGAGGAGCCTTTTTCCCATTCACTTGCATCTTCCTAGATGAGCCATTTTTCCCTTCTCATTTGCATCTTCCCACTCGGAAGAGCTACTTTCTTCAGAGATTGAATCAAGGATTATGGCTTCCAGAGCTATAGCTGAGAGCTGGGAAGTATACTGCTTACTGATTCAGTGACCCTAACTGCCAGGGTTTTATCTTCTAGGTTAAGGACATTGATTTACCTAGCTGGATCGATCACTGCACAAAGGACTAATTAACGATCTCCACACCATAAGAATTGCCGAAAGAATTTTAATATTTAACCTAGCCATCATTTCAATTTAACTTTACTATGAAGGCAGACCCTTTTTTACTGGAGCACATCACAAATATTAGCAACCCCTGACAGAATAACTTCTGGTGCCTTGTTAAGACCTTTGAATTATGGCTCAAGCGGCTAAGGCGCCAGCTATATACTGCTGAGCTGGCGGGTTCAAATCCAGCCCAGGCCCACCAAACAACACTGACAGCTGCAACCAAAAAAAAAAAATAGCCCGGCTTGTGGCAGGCACCTGTAGTCCCAGCTATGTGGGAGGTGGAGGCAGGAGAATCGCTTGAGCCCAGGAGGTGAGGCAGAGGTTGCGGTGAGCTGTGACGCCACTGCACTCTACCCACAGTGACAGCTTTGAGGCTCTGTCTCAAAAAAAAAAAAAAAAAGACTTTGAATTATGACATCAGATTTCTTTTTTATAATATATATTATTTTGATTTGGCACCCTACTCACTGAGCTACAGGTACCGGCTACATAATCCAGGCTGACAGGTTCGAGCCCAGCCCAGGCCTGCTAAACAGCAATGACAAATACACACACACACATATTGTTTTCTGTTTGTTGTTGTTGTTTTTTCTGTTTTGTTTTTTTTAAGACAGAGTCTCACTTTGTTGCCCTCAGTAGAATGCTGTGGTGTCACAGCTCATAGCAATCTCGAGTTCTTGGGCTCAAGCAATTTTCTTGCCTCAGCCTCTTGAGTAGCTAGGACTACAGGTGCCCACCACAACACCCAGCTATTTTTTTTGTTGGGGTTGTCATTGTTGTAGCTGGCCCAAGTCAGGTCCAAACCTGCCAGCGTCTGTGTATATGGCTGGCACCCTACCTACTGAGCTATAGGCGCCACCATGGTCCTTTGATCTTTAATAAAATTGTTAATTTAAATATGTTAGCTTTATAAAGATCTTTTTTACTGAGCTATATATTATAATAAACAAATATGAAAACTGTCTTGTTCATGGAATTTTCTACTGAGTTTTTTATAAGTAAAAGGTTTTCAAGTTATTGTAACACTCTGCTAACACTGTCCAAATTTTGGAGTAAGCCTCTATTTGTTGTTTGAACAGGAAGCCATGCAATGTGTGGAAGAGCTGAATGCCCATGGTCTGCTACACATTTTTGTGAGAGTGGGAGTAGAATCCACCCTGGAAAGGAGCCAGATCACCAGGGATCACATGGGTCAACTGCTGTATCAGCTGGTGCAGACTGAAAAACTAAGCAAACAGGACTTTTTCAAAGGGTTGGTATCCTGCTCAAGAGTGGTATTCAGTTACTAACGCTGCTAGGTGCTAGTTAACTCTTAATGTATTTTTAAAGTATTTCACTTTTTCCATATCTACTATAATTGATATATTTGTAATATATTAAATATTGATATGATGGCATTTTGTTGATTCTGCTAGGGCATAAAGCTATCTTTCGGTTTCCTAAATACCGTGTAAGTAAGGTAGCAGAGACTACTAAGGGAAACTCTGAGGCCTTTACCAATCTATCTACTTGAAAATTCTTATAATATTCTCTGAGGAAAAATCTTTTCTTTCAGAGGAAAATTAACCTCAACCTAAAAGCCCATGGTTTCAATAAACCATAGTTCTTTTGGCCAGGAAGTTCTTGTCTGTCCAATCTAGCCTCATGGAAAGATCTATAACTCCACATTCTTTTTTTTTTTTTTTGAGCCAGAATCTCACTTAATCTCTCTTGGTAGAGTGCCATGGCACCACAGCTCACAGCAACCTCCAACTCCTGAGCTTAGGTGATTCTCTTGCCTCAGCCTCCTGAGCAGCTGGGACCACAGGCGCCCGCCACAGTGCCCAGCTATTTTTTGTTGCAGTGTGGCCAGGGCTGGGTTCGAACCTACCACCCTTGGTATATGGGGCCAACACCCTACCCACTGAGTCACAGGTGCTGCCCTGTAACTCCATATTCTTAATGCTTTATTCTATTCCAGGTTGGTTTCATTATGATCTTCTCAATGGCTGGTTTGGTGAGGTCTGCCTGTCACTGATGGTGTATCATTTGATCAGTTTCTGGTATATTTGTGATACACCATCATCAAAAGTGCATGGATCAGACAACAGCCATAGCTCAGTGGGTAGGGTGCCGGCCACATACACTGAGGCTAGGCAGTTCATACCCGGCCCTGGCCAGCTAGAACAATAATGACAATTGCAACAGCAAAAAAAAAGCCAGCCATTGTGGCAGGCACCTGTAATCCCAGCTACTTGGGAGGGTAAGGCAAGAATTGCTTTAGCCCAAGAGTTTGAGATTGCTGTGAGCTGTCATATGGCACTCTACCCAGGGCGACAGCTTGAGACTGTCTCAAAAAAAAAAAAAAAAAAAAGTGCATGGATCAGGTTCCTTGTAGTATAGTCATAGAATCTTACTGAGGTATATGCTGTGTAATCAATGTTGAAGATGAAAATTGCATGTGGCAAAAAAATTGTTTTAGCAGCACTGCTGTCTTAAATGTAAACATAAACCATACCCTACACTGACTGGTTCCCATTCTCTCAGGCAGTGTTTTTCAACCTTTTTTGCCTCATGGCACATTTGGACCTGTAAGCTTCCATGGCACATTTCAATTATATGAGGCAAAAAGAAAAAGTGTAAAAAGATACACTTACTGTACTTGGAACTTCTTTTGAAAATAACTTAATTAATGATTTTTTAAAATGTTTACAACATACCTAAGATCCTCTTGTAGCATACCAGTGTGCCATAGCATGCTATTAAATTCATTGCTTTGAGGAAATAGCAGCTCAAACCTCCTGAGGTCACCGCATGGGATTTACACCTGCCATTTCATACTCAGCTAGCGTATGCTTATTGTTGAAATCAGATGACAGTAAGAATTCTGCATTGTTGGCTTGGCACCTGTAGCACAGGGGTTATAGCCTCGGCCACGTACACCAAGGCTAGCAGGCCAGCCCAGGCCTGGTAAAACAACAGTGACAATAACAAAAAAATAACCGAGCGTTGTGGCGGGCACCTGTAGTCTCAGCCACTTAGGAGGCTGAGGCAGGAGAATCACTTAAGCCCAAGAGTTTGAAGTTGCTATGAGCTGTGACATTACGGTACTCAAATGAGGGTGACATAGTGAGACCCTGTCTCCAAAAAAAAAAAAAAAATCTGCACTGCTTATTATTTTTCTCTTTGTAAATCTTTTTCTGTTTGTTTTCTTGAGACAGAGTCTCATTATGTCACCCTTGGTAGAATGCCGAGGTGTCCACAGCTCACAGCAACCTGAAACTCTTGTACTTAAGCAATTCTCTTGCTTCAGCCTCCCAGGTAGCTGAGACTACAGGTGCCCACAACACCCGGCTATTTTGTTGTTGTTATTGTTAAGTGCTGTTTAGCAGTCTGAGGCCGGGGTCAAACCCACCAACCCTGGTGCATGTGGCTGGCACCCTAACCAGTGATCTGTGAACACTAAGCCTATAAATCTTTTTTGCCAAGCTCCTATTCTTATAAATTAAATGGACATACAATGAAATGCCATTATATGCCTTTCTATAGTCATTTCACAAGTGGCCAGTCTCTCAAACTAATGTAAACATTAAATGCCACAGTTGAATGTACTTAGGAACAGTTATTCATTTGATCTTTTCAGGAGTTATGACACTGTCTGCCAGATCCTAAAAATTTATACTTTCCCCTAGGATCAATAAAAGTTATTGTTCGTAACAAGTGACATTTCTTTGAATTTAGTAAATGATTAGCGTAAGGCTTTTTTTTTTTTTCTTTCTGAGACAGTTCAAGCTGTCGCCCTGGGTAGAGTACTCTGGCATCACAGCTCACAGCAACCTCCAACTCTTGAGCTTAAGTGATTCTCTTGCCTCAGCCTCTCAAGTAGCTGGGAGTACAGGTGCCCACTACAACACCCTGCTAATTTAAAGACAGGGTCTTGCTCTAGCTCAGGCTGGTCTCTAACTCATGAGCTCCCAGGATTTCCTAGTTTTATTTTATTTATTTATTTATTTATTTATTTATTTTAGACAGAGCCTCAAGCTGTCGTCCTGGCTAGAGTGCCGTGGCATCACAGCTTACAGCAACCTCCAACTCCTAGGCTTAAGCAAGTCTCCTGTCTCTGCCTCCCAAGTAGCTGGGACCATAGGCACCAGCCATAACACCCGGCTATTTTTTGGTTACAACCATCATTGTTGTTTGGTGGGCCCGGGTTGGATTCAAACCCGCCAGCTCGGGTATATGTGGCTGGCACCTTAGCCGCTTGAGCCACAGGTGCCAACCCTATTTATTTATTTTTAATACAGAGTCTTACTATGTCACCCTTGGTAGAGTGCAGTGGCATCACAGCTCACAGCAACCTCAAACTCTTAGACTTAAGCCGTTCTCTTGCCTCAGCCTCCCAAGTAGCTGGGACTACAGGCACCTGCCACAACACGCAGCTATTTTTTTGTTGCAGTTGTCTTTGTTGTTTAGCTGGCCCAGGCTGAGTTTGAACCTGCCAGCCTTGGTGTATGTGGCCAGAGCCATAACCACTGCTATGGGCGCTAAGCCTCGATTTCCTAGTTTTAAAGAGAAATTTGTGGTTCACTCAAGGAACCACAGGCAGTTTGAAACCACAGTTAGAAAACTACAGTTGGAATGATTATTATAATTAGTTTATAAATATTTGCTTATTATGCAGGTAATATGATATAGTCCCTTAGAGTATTTTAGAAATGATAATGCTGAATTATTATTTACTGTTTTATATCTCTTCAAACCATATTCAGAAGTTGATGCAGGTGAGCTTAGTGGCTCATGCCTGTAACCCAGAACTTTGGGAGGCTGAGGCAGGAGGATCACTTGAGCCCACAAGTTTGAGACCAGACTGAGCAATAGCAAGACCCCATCTCTACAAAAAAAAAAAGAAAAATCAGCCAGCCATGATTGTATGCATAAGACCAGGAGGCCTCTTGAGTCCAGTAGTTTGAATTTGGAGTGAGCTGTGATGATTCCACTGCACTCTAACCTAGATAACAGATACAGACTCTGACTTAAAAAAAATTTTTTTAAGTTGATTCATAAATAAGATGGAATGGATACATTTAAAAAACAAGTTATTCATATGTAGAAAGCTCTTAAGAAATTTATTCTACCTTTATTAGCTATAATCGACCCTGTGAGGTTTTAGCTTGTGTCTAGCATACACATATCTAAGACATTTTGCATTTCCCTTTATAGGATTCCTTGAAGTAAATGTTTCATATCCAGACATGGTGGCTATACTTTCATTGGTGAATTTATACAGAAAATGAGATTTAACACCTCTGCATCTCAGCAATTACTTCATCTTTCTCCATCTCTGCTTCCTTCTGTAACTTGATCCAATACAGTACTTCTGGCCCAGATTTGGTACTTAGTTACACAGCCATCCTTAGATCTTTAAAACTTGAACTATTCCTTTCTAAATGGAAAGGAGTGATAATTTAGTGCCCGGGGTTTTCTAAGACAGAAGCATGGGAATAGCCCCATGTTGTCATCCACCAAGAACCTCCTTGCAAGTTGATCAGAATTATTTAATAATCCCTTCTAAAGCCTGAGTTATAAATTGTTCATAATGTCCAGAGAGGCACTTTCACTGGAACCATGGAATGTCTTAAATCTTTTGATCCTATGTTTCTGGTGTTTTGTATTTGTTTGTTTTGGTTTTTTGAGACAGAGTCTCACTCCGTGATCTGAGTAGAGTGCCATGGCATCATCATAGTTCACAACAACCTCAAACTCTTGGGCTCAAGAGATCCTCTTGCCTGAGTCTCCCAAGTAGCTGGGACTGCAGATGCCTGCCATGACACCTGGCTAATATTTTCTATTTTTAGTAGATACAGGGATCTTGCTCTTGCTCAGGCAGGTCTCAAACTCCTGAGCTCAACCAGTTTACCTGCCTCAGCCTCTCAGAGTACTAGGATTATAGGTATGAGCAGGCACACTGGCTTGAATCCTTTGTTTCTTTAGTCTCAACCTCCAGGATCTCTGTCCTTCCACAGTATTGTGAAGGAGCACCTGAAATCAGCTTCCTTGAGTGATGCTACTACCTAGATACAACATCTGAGTAGTCAGGAAGCAGTTTCTGCCTGGTTTCCAAGGGGCTTTGGGAAGCATAGAAAGCAGAAGGCCTCTAAATGTAGCGGTCCCTGGTAGGCCAGCTATTAATGTGCCGTTTCTATTTATAGTTCCCTTCAGGGTATGCACTGCTACCAAGTATCAAATAGGCTTTATAAATAAATCTTAGGTCCTGAGCAGCGCCCATGGCTCAAAAGGGTAGGGTTCCGGCCCCATATGCTGGAGGTGGCAGGTTCATACCCAGCCCCGGCCAAAAAAAAAAAAAAAAAACAATAACAATAAATAAATCTTAGGTCCTTTGGAGAACATTCTCCCAAGTAAACTATCTCAAGAATAAAAAAGCAAAAGCAAGCATCCCATGTATTCAGTACTAATCTGAAAATTAGTGATCAACAACCACAGGCCCCTCTCTATCTTGCCCTTAGCGGCCTGACGTAATCTGTGAAATGGCTTGCTATTTACTTCACCCAGAAAACCTCACAAAGTCATACAAGTCAAGAGGCTCACATGTGAAATTGTGTTCACTTTAAGAACACATGTGAAACTGCCCACCCCATTGAGGATGTGCATATATGAAAGCCACCAAGTATTTGAAGGATGTCACTTTTTTTTTTTTTTTTTTTGAGACAGAGTCTCAAGCTGTACCCCTGGGTAGAGCGCTGTGGCATCAAAGCTCACAGCAGCCTCCAACTCCTGGGCCCACGCAGGTCTCCTGCCTCAGCCTCCCAAATAGCTGGGACCACAGGTGTCCGCCACAACGCCCAGCTATTTTTCAGTTACAGCCATTATTGTTGTTTGGCGGGCCTGGGCTGGATTCAAACCCGCCACCTTAGATATATGTGGCTGGCGCCTTAGCCACTTGAGCCACAGGTGCCGAGCCTGAAGGATGTCACTTTAAAGAAACTGTGTGTATCATTCCGACGTTAACAATGATAGAGTTGGTAGGTGTGCCCAGGCCAAATAGAGGGGCTGGACACAGGGTCAGTGACCCAAATAAGAGTACTAAAATTTTGCTACACATGCTTAAAAATGCAGAGAGTAATGCTGAACTTCAGGGTTTAGATGTAGAGTCTCTGATCATTGAGCATATCCAAGTGAACAAAGCCCCCGAGATGCACCACTCAACTTACAGAGCTCATGGTTGCATTAACCCATCCATGAGCTCCCCCTCCCACATCAAGATGATCTTTAATGAAAAGGAAAAAATTTTTCCCAAACCAGAAGAGGAGGTAGCACAGAAGAAAAAGATATCCCAGAAGAAACAAAACTTTTGTCATGGGAATAGATGCAACATAAAATAAATGCAATCCATATCATCTTACTCCAGTAAGACTAGCCCATATCACAAAGTCCCAAAACCAGAGATGTTGGCATGGATGTGGAGAAAAGGGAACACTTCTACATTGCTGGTGGGAATGCGAACTAATACGTTCCTTTTGGAAAGATGTTTGGAGAACACTTAGAGAACTAAAAATAGAGCTACCATTCGATCCTACAATTCCTCTACTAGGTATATATCCAGAAGACCAAAAATCACACTGTAACTAGGATATTTGTACCAGAATGTTTATTGCAGCCCAGTTCATAATTGCTAAGTCATGGAAGAAGCCCAAATACCCATCGACCCACAAATGGATCAATAAATTGTGGTATGTGTACATCATGGACTATTATGCAGCCTTAAAGAAAGGTGGAGACTTTACCTCTTTCATGTTTACGTGGATGGAGCTGGAACATATTCTTCTTAGCAAAGTATCTCAAGAATGGAAGAAGAACTATCCTATGTACTCAGCCCTACTATGAAACTAATTTATACCTTTCATATGAAAGCTATAACCTGGCTCGGTGCCTGTGGCTCAATCAGCTAAGGCGCCAGTCATGTACACCTAGGGTGGCGGGTTCGAATCCCCAGCCCGGGCCCGCCAAACAACAATGATGGCTGCAACCAAAAAAATGGCCGGGCGTTGTGGCGGGCGCCTGTGGTCCCAGCTACTTGGGAGGCAGAGGCAGGAGACTTGCTTGAGCCCAGGAGTTGGAGGTTGCTGTGAGCTGTGATGCCATGGGACTCTACCCAGGGGGATAGCTTGAGGCTCCGTCTCAAAAAAAAAAAAAAAAAAGCTATAACCCAATTATAGCCCAAGAATATGGGGAAAGGGGAAAGGGAGGGAAGGGGAGCAGGGAAGATGGGTGAAGGGAAGGTAATGGGTGGGACCACGCCTACGGTGCATCTACAAGGGTACATGTGAAACTTACTGGATGTAGAATATAAATGTCTTAACACAATAACTAGGAAAATGCCATGAAGGCTATGTTAACCAGTTTAATGAAAAGATTTCAGATTGTATATAAAACCAGGACACTGTACCACATGACTGCATTAATGTATACAGCTATGATCTAATAAAAAATAACAACAGTAAGAGGAAAAAAAAAACAAAACAACTACAGGCCCACACCAGAGAAAACACAATTAAATCCAACAAGTGGAGATGAGGATGGGTAAGTTCCCACTTATCTGGTACAGTGGATACATGGCACGCTTCCTAGGTGAAGGATTCAACTACAACTCAGATTTTGGGCTTTACCTTGAAAATGTAAATGATGTAACCTAATCCTATGTACCATCGTATTAACCTGAAAAAAAGAAGTTATATCAACTGTGAGAGTAATAGTTACTGTAAACATTCCTCCACAAAGATAACGTCAGCCACGGCGCCAGCCACATACTCCTGAGCTGGTGGGTTTGAATCCAGCCCAGGCCCACCAAACAATGATGGCTGTAACCAAAAAAAAAAAACTAGCCAGGCATTGTGGCAGGTGCCTGTAGTCCAAGCTACTTGGGAGGCAGAGGCAGGAGAATTGCTTGAGCCCAGGAGTTGGAGGTTGCTGTGAGCTGTAATGTCACAGCACTCTACCCAGGGTGACAGTTTTGAGACTCTGTCTCAAAAACAAAAAGAAAAACTGGAATTGACAGTAGACACATAATATGTGCTCTATAAGAAGCTTGATACAATAGTATCTCACTGAGAGATGATTGTTGGAGAAAAAATTTTTATCTCCTGCATGACTACTTTTTTGTAACTTTTACTGTCTCTTACGGAATTTCTGCCTTGCTAGAAGACTTGCATAGTAAGTCTTAATGCAAAACTGCAAAAATACAGTACTAATTAACAGTGAAGACTGTTTGTTCACATAGGTTAGATCTATACAGTTTAATCTTTTTATGGTAATCATTTCAAATGATATTGGAACATTTTATTTATATCTTCTTATTACCTGTAGTTAGATTATCTTACATCAGTCATAAAAATACTTGAGGGTTTTTTGTGCTGCTGAAACCAGGGAACACAATCTGATTTTTAGATGTCTTTACCATCTCTTCTTTGTTTTTGTATAGCAAGATTTATGTTTTTATTAATATATAGAAAATTGAAGATTCTGTTGACAAAACCATGTTCTTTTAAAAATATTTATTTTTTTAAATATTTTTAATTGCCATAATTATATACATTTATGGGGTATAGTGTGATGTACTTCAGTTACTTATTTTTTGTAGTAAGACATTGAAATTTAATTTAAATTATTTTGAAATATATATTGTTTTTAGGCCACTTGTAATCCTAGCACTCTGGGAGGCAAAGGAGGGCAGATAGCCTAAGCTCACAGGTTCCAGACCAGCTTGAGCTAGAGGGAGACCTTGTTTCTAAAAATAGCCAGGAGTCGCAGGCTCCTGTAGTCCCAGCTACTTGGGAGGCTGAGGCAAGAGAACTGCTTGAGCCCAAAAGTCTGAGCTGTGGCACCATGGCAGTCTACCAGGGGGGCAACAAAGTGAGACTGTCGCAAAAAAGAAAAAGAAATACACGTTATTGTTAACCATAGTCATCCTGCCTTGTGATACATCTCAAAACATACTCTTCCTATCTGAAAATTTGTACCGTTTAAGCAGCAACTCCCCAGTTCCTCCTTGTCAGCCAGATCCAGCTCTTGTAACCATCATTCTAGATTATATTTTTATAAGCTCAGCCATTTTAGATTCTACATATGAGTAAGATCATGAGATCTTTGACTTTCTGTGCCTGGGTTATTTCACTTAGCATAATGCCCCCTAGGTTTATCTGTGTTGTTGCAAATGAGACAATTTCCTTCTTTTTGAAGGCTGAATAGGTAGTATTCCATTGTGTGTATATACCACATTTTCTTTATTCATCTGTTGATAGACACTACGATTGATTGATTTTATATCTTGGCTATTGTTAATAATGCTGCAGTGATGGGCCTGGGCATGTGGCTCACACCTCTAATCCCAGCTCTCTGGGAGGTCAAGACAGGTGGATCACTCGAGTTTAGGAATTCCATACCAGCCTGAACAAAAATGAGAAATAGAACTGAAAACAAAAACTAGCAGGGCATTGTGGCAAGCACCTGTAGTCCCAGCAATTCAGGAAGCTGAGGCAAAAAGATCACTTGAGCCCAAGAGTTTGAGGTTGCTGTGAGTTATGCTGATGCCACCGCACTCCAGCCTAGGCAACAGAGTGAGACTCCATCTCAAAAAAAGAAAGAATGCTGCTGTGATCATGGAGTGTAGATATCTCTTTTAAATATTGGTTTCAGTTCCTTTGGATATGTAACCTGAAGTGGAATTGCTGGGTCATATGGTAGCTATTTTTAATTTTTTGAGGAACCCTCATACCATTTTTTATAATGGATATACTAATTTTTATTTATATTTCTACCAACAATGTAGAAATTTTTATTTATATTTCTACCAACAATGTACAAAAGTTCTATTTTCACTGCTTCCTCACCATTAACAGGTATGAGGTGATACCTCATGGTAGCTTTGATTTTCATTTCCCTATTAGTGATTCTTAGCATTTTTTCATGTGTCTGTTGGCCATTTGTATATCTTCTTTTGAGAACTGTCTATTCATTTGTCAAATGTCCTCCTATTTTTTAATTAGGTTGTTTTCTTGCTATTGAGTTCTTTTGAGTATTTATATATTTTGGATATTAACCCTTTATCAGAAGTATGATTTGCAAATACTTTCTCCCATTCCACAGGTTGTCTCTTTACATTGTTGATAGTTTCCTTTGCAATATAATCCCATTTGTCTGTTTTTGCTTTTATTGCCTGTGCTTTGGAGTCATATCCAAAAAATTGTTTCTCAGACCAAAGTCATAGAGCTTTTCCCCTATGTTTTCTTCTAGTAGTTATAGTTTCAGGTCTTCCTTATTCAGGTTTTTAATCCATTTTGAGTTGATTTTTGCATATGGTATGAGATAAGGATTCAGTTTTGTTTTTTAAGCTTGTGGATAACCAGTTTTTCCAACAGCCATTAAAGAGACTGTCTTTTCCCCTTTGTTGAAAATCAGGTGACTACAGTGCATGGATTTATTTCTGGGCTTTCATTTTTTTTTTTTTTTTTTAGAGACAGTGTCTTACTTTGTCACCCTCAGTAGAGTGCTGTGGCATCACAGTTCACAGTAACCTCCAGCTCTTGGGCTTAGGCAGTTCTCATGCCTCAGCCTCCTGAGTAGCTGGGACTACAGGCATAGGCCACAACGCCTAGCTATTTTTTTGTTGCAGTTTGGCTGGGTCTGAGTTCAAATCTGCCATCCTTGGTATATGAGGCTCGTGCCCTACTCACTGAGCCACAGGCGCCGCCCTATTTCTGGGCTTTCTATCGTGTTCCAGGAATTGACCTGTCAGTTTTTATGCAAGGGATGATATCAGGTTGTTGGCCCCCAAGTAAATAGAAATTGGCAGCAGATTCAGGCAAGCACGGCTTTTACTGGGGCTTTTCATTCTACCAAAAAAGGAGACAGTGCTCGTTAAGGGGCAAAGCAGACTGACTCTCCAGACTGACTCTCCTAATATAGGGCTAGGGAACTTTTATGGGGTTGTAAAGAGGGAGGGAGGTGTCAAGGTTTGGGGGGGGGGGGGTTGTTTTGTTTTAAACCAGTGGTTTTCAACCTTCCTAATGCCACGAACCTTTAATACAGACCAAAGGGGTCACGACCCACAGGTTGAGAACCACTGTTTTAAACCACCTAATCACAAATGTGAAGGGTGTCAGCTGTGAAGTTGTGGCACAGGTGGAGTTCTGTTGGCCGCTGCCCATGATTACATGTATCATTAGCATTTTAAGTCTCCACCCCTAGGTATGATTTTTGGCATTATAATGAGGAAAAAGTCAGGATAAGGTCGGTATGGGTGTCTTTCTGCCTTGAGGTGATTAGATCCAGATAGGTCTGCTTTCTTTGCTGCTAGGTTCCCTATCATCTGGTATCAGCTTATTTCAGTGGTCCTGGAAGATGTTACTCAAGTAACAGGTGGTTTGGCCCCCTCCTTATGTGGGTATGAGCTGCATTGCAGCGGATTGGAGGTCATTTGTCTTTTCCTCTCCTGTAGTTATTTAGACTGGGTCATGGCTGCCCCGTGTTGCCTGCTACGATCAGAAGGGGGAGGATTAATTAAGTCCTGTCCCTGCATTGTCTTAATATGATGCTGTTTCGATTATAGTTGCTTTCTTTTTTTTTTTTTAAGACAGTCTCACTATGTTGCCCTAGGTAAGTGTTGTGGCATCATAGCTCACAGCAACCTCAAACTAATGGGCTTAAGTGATTCTCTTGCCTCAGCCTCCCAAGTAGCTGGGACTATAGGCACTTGCCACAATACCTGGCTATTTTTTGATTGCAGTTGTCATTGCTGTTTAGCTGGCCCAGGCTGGGTTCAAACCTGCCAGCCTCAGTGTACGTAACCGCTGTGCTATGGGTGCCGAGCCTATAGTTTCTTTCAGATATATTTTGAAGTCAGGGAGTATGAGGCTTTCATACTGAAAGCTTTCTGATGTATTTTGAAATCAGGGAGTATGATGCTTTGTTCATTTTGCCAACATTGTTTTGGCTAATTCAGGATCTTTTATTGTTCCGTGTGAATTTAGGTTTTTTTTCCATTTCTATAAAACATTATATTAGAATTTTGATAAAGATTGCATTGAATCAGGTGGCACCTGTGGCTCAGCACCAGCCCCATATACCAAGGGTGGCAGGTTCAAACCTGACACCAGCCAAACTGCAACATAAATATAGCTGGAGTTGTGGTGAGCACCTGTAGTCCCAGCTACTTGGGAGGCTGAGGCAAGAGAATCTCCTAAGCCCAAGAGCTGGAGGTTACTGTGAGCTGTGACACCACATCACTGTACCAAGGGTGACAGAGTGAGACTCTGTCTCTTAAAAAAAAAAAATTGCATTGAATCTGTAGATCACTGAGTAGTGTGAACATTTTAACGGTACGTTTCCAATTTGTGAACATGTCAGTTTATGTGTACTTTCTTTATCTGTTCTTCAGTGTTTTGTAGTTTTGAGTATACAGATCTTTCACCACTTTGGTTAAATTTACACCTACGTATTTTATTTTTTGTTGCTGTTGTAAATGGGATCATGAGGTATTTGGCTTTCTGTGTTTGGCTTATTTCACTTAGCACAGTGCCCTCCAGGTTTATCCGTGTTGTTGCAAATAAAGGGTTTTGTTTTTGTTTTTGTTTTTGTTTTTTGCAGTTTTTGGCTGGGGCTGGGTTTGAACCCTCCACCTCCAGCATATGGGGCTGGCGCCCTACTCCTTTGAGCCACAGGCACCGCCCTGAAGGTGTTTTCTTAATTTCCTTTTAAAGTAGTTTATTACTAGAATTTAGAAATGCTACTTTTTTAATTTGTTGATGTTTGTATCATACTCCTTTACTAAATTAACTTACCAGTTCTAACAGTTTTTTGGTGGAGTTCTTAGGTAGTTTTTGTCACATAAGAGACCATGTCATCAGCAAATAGAGATAATTTTACTTCTTCCTTTCCAATTAGAATGCCTTTTATTTATTTTTCTTATTTAATTTGTCTAGATAGGACTGCCAGTAGTTTGTTGAGTAGAAGTGGTGATGGCTTGGCCCCTGTAGCTCAGTAGCTAGAGCATTAGCTACATGCACTGGTGCTGGCAGGTTCAAATCCAGCCCTGGCCTTCCTACCAGAATGACAAGTGCAATCAGAAAATAGCCGGGGCTCTGCACCTGTGGCTCAGTTGGCTAAGGCGCCCCACGTATACCTAAGGTGGCAGGTTCGAATCCCCAGCCTGGGCCTGCCAAACAACAATGATGGCTGCAACCAAAAAATGGCCGGCCATTGTGGCGGGTGCCTGTGGTCCCAGCTACTTGGGAGGCGGAGACAGGAGACTCGCTTGAGCCCAGGAATTGAAGGTTGCTGTGAGCCGTGATGCCATGGCACTCTACCCAGGGGGATAGCTTGAGGCTCCGTCTCAAAAAAAAAAAAAAGAAAAAGAAAATAGCCAGGTGTTGTAGCAAGTGTCTGTAGTCCCAGATACTTGGGAGGCCAAGGCAAGAGAATCACTAAAGCCCAAGAGTTAGAGCTTGCTATGTGCTGTGATGCTACAGCACTCTACCCAGGGCAACATAGTAGTGAGACTCTATGTCTCAAAAAAAAAAAAAGTGGTGAGGCCGGCTCAGTGGCACACATGTGTAATCTGAACACTCTGGGAGGCTGAGGTGGGTGATTGCTTGCGCTCAGGAGTTTGAGACCAGCCTGAGCAAGAGCAACACCCCTCGAAAATGGCCAGGCCTTGAGGCAGGTGCCTGTAAGTAAGCCCAGCTATTTAGGAGGTTGAGGCAAGAGAATTGCTTGAGCCCAAGAGGTTGAGGTTGCTGTCAGCACTCTACCAGGGGCAAGAAAGTGAGACTCTTGCCTCCACAAAAAAGGAAGTTGTGAAAGTGGGCATTCTTTTCTCATACCTGATTTTAGCAGAAAACTCTAGCTCTACAGTGTTAAGTGAGATTTTAGCTATGATGAACTGTGTGACCAAGAAGTGGAAAAACAAGGCAAGAACATAGGTATAGGTATATTTTATTTGTAATATAAAATGAAACAATAGCAGATATACTACTAAAAGACCAGGATGGCTGCATTTGTCTCTTGGGCTTCTTACACAGCTTAATCTATGCTGCTAGTTCACATGATAGGTATTGGCAGGATCAAGTGAATAACTCAGAAATCTTGGAGTTCGGCCACATTGTATTCCGTAAGTGGCACATTATCTGAGCCTAAAATATGCATATAATGAGAGAACAGTGAAATGTCTGTTCTATCTACAATTAGGTGTCAAATGATAACTAGCTGCAAGGTTAGGAAATTGGCATTAAGGTTTCATGAAACCCAGAGTTAGAAAACGTGGGTGAGCCGCAAACTGTTTGGGAATGGCAACTTTGGAAAGGTGACCCTGCTTATAGTGGTAGCTGTTTTTAAGTGGAGCTTAAAAAAAAATTTTTTTTCTTTTTTTTTTTTTTGAGACAGTCTCACTATGTCACCCTTAGTAGAGTGCTGTGGCATCACCGCTTATAGCAACCTCAAACTTTAGGGTTTAAGCGATTCTCTTGCCTCAGCCTCCCAAGTAGCTGGGACTACAAGGTACCCACCACAACTCTTTTGTGTGTCTTGTTCGTGTTGAATGCTTCTGAATAGCTCAGAGGATATGATAGTCAACTGTGGTAGGCTCTGTAGCAGAGATTAAATGGGATCACTGTCTTCTCAGGGCTATACAGATTGTCTCCTTTTCATCATTTAATTTGTTCAGATGTCAACTTCCATACAAAGTTATTTTCTTTTTTTTTTTTTTTTTTTGAGACTGAGCCTCAGGCTATCCCCCTGGGTAGAGTGCTATGGCATCACAGCTCACAGCAACCTTCAACTCCTGAGCTTAAGCGAGTCTCCTGCCTCTGCCTCCCAAGTAGCTGGGACCACAGGTGCCCGCCACAACGCCTGGCTATTTTTTGTTTGGTTGCAGCCATCATTGTTTGGCGGGTCTAGGCTGGATTTGAACCCACCACCTTAGGTGTATGTGGCTGGCGCCTTAGCCACTTGAGCCACAGGCTTTGAGCCCAAAGTTATTTTCTATTCTCCCTCTGATAACTATAGTTTATGTTCTGCAAAGTATTAGTCTTGTCTGCAAGTATATTTTTCTCTGTTCCATTCTCTTTTCCCCCCTTACATTAATGTAAGCTCTATGAGAATGATATCTTCGTTACCAGTCACTTTATGCCTAGATTAGTGGCTAACATGGTAGGTGATTAATATGTATTGTTGACTGACTGATTTTTGGTTTCTTTATTTAATCCTAACTTTTCAATTACATTTGCATGTGAATTTTTTTCTATTTTTCAGTTTTTCAGAAACTTTGGAATTGGCAGATGACATGGCCATTGATATTCCCCATATTTGGTTGTACCTTGCCGAACTGGTGACCCCCCTGTTAAAAGAAGGTGGAATCACCATGAGAGAACTTGCCATGTAAGTTACACTTGTTTCTTTGGAGGTATATCAGGTTGAACTGATACAGTACTCACCAGCTGGCTCTTTAGCATAGTGCTGTCCTGTTAGGCCTTTGGAGACTCTTGGATGCTGTCTATGACTCTTAGGACTCTAATCTCAGTGTAAAAATGTTACATTATATTAGATCTGCACTGGAGTTGTGTTGGGAATATGATAGCCCTTGTAGTTTGTTGAGGGTAGCAATGATTGCAGATGTGACTCCAGAATCAGGTAACTGGAAGATGATGGCTTCTAGAAGCTTAATGTTAAGCTAGTTTTTGTGTCTATCATTTCTCCAATACTATAAGAAGTTACATTTTCTGGTTGTGGCCTGTCAGGCTATGGTACCTGCATAGTACATGCTTATGGTTATAATAAAAGGAACTGAGATTTCAAGTATTCCTAGATTTGGATGAATGGGGAATTGCTGTTATACTATAGAGACCAGCAGTTCCCAAACTGTATTCTTCAAAACACTAATGTTTCCTCAGAATTATTCATCTGGTCAAATTCCACATACTATGACATCCCTTTCCTTTGAGATTCACAAAGTATATTATATAGCACATTAAAGATTATGAAAATCCTATAGTAAAACAAAACAATAAATTAAAATGAGCTTTAATTGAAGACTACCTCACTTAATTGACCATAAAATCATTTTTGAGGAATTACTGATATTACCTATATCCTGTGGAACACAGTTGGGAAACTAACTGATTTAGACCATGAAAACATTGGCTCTTTTCTATTTCATCCCTATTCTAAAGAAAAGCTTTCCTTCTTAAAAACGCTTTGTAACTAAGCTTCACAGCTGTTACATAGGTGCTTCTCTTCTTTTGACTTGCAGTGGAACTTACGTAAATAAACAAATTACTAAGTGAGACTGCTCATTGTGTTGTTTCTATCACTAAAAAGTGGTTAAAGCAAAAACCAGAAATTCTAATATCCCTTTTCAGCTTCTCTATGAGGCTTAGGGTGAACCAAAAGTCTCTGAAGTACTTCTGCTGAAATGACTTAGAGCATGGCCTAAAGCTTTGGCTTGCCTGGTACCATTTAGGTTTCACAGTTTTTTTTTCTGGCACACATTTTTTGCCTGTTGTTCTAGAATGGAGAATTTGTTTGGCGGTACTTAATCACTGCTCCTATCTTTTACAGAGAATTTAGCAAACCTTTACTTCCTGTTGGAAAAGCTGGGGTCTTGCTTTCTGAAATATTGCACCTTCTATGCAAACAAATGGTGAGTGTTAAACTGAATGTCATACTCAGTAGCTTAGTAAGGGCAATGATCTTGAGCTTAGGTTATTTGTAAATAGCTTAGGTCTCAGTATACAAGTAACTCTTTTTCGTTTTATTTTTTGAAAAAAGAATAAGGTCTCTGCATCAGCATAATTTCTTTCAGAGATATATTTGTCCTTCTGTATACTAACATCTTGGGAAAGAATTTGTAATCTGAACTAGTTATAATTCTTTCTTTTTTTTTTTTTCTTGAGACACAGTCTTGCTATGTCACCCTCGGTAGAGTGCCATGGCATCACAGTGCACAGCAACCTCAAACTCTTAGGCGTAAGCGATTCTCTTACCTTAGCCTCCCAAGTAACTGGGACTACAGGCGCCCACCACAACACCCAGCTATTTTTTTGTTGTAGTTGTTATTGTTGTCTGGCAAGCCTGGGCCAGGTTCGTACTCACCAGCCACAGTGTATGTGGCCAGCACCCTAGACACTGAGCTATAGGCTCCAAGCCAAATAGTTTTAGTTCTAAAGAATCTATGGGCTCGGCACCTGTGGCTCAAGTAGCTAAGGTGCCAGCCACATACACAAGGTGGCGGGTTCAAATCCAACCTGGGCCCACCAAACAATGACGGCTGCAACCAAAAAATAGCCAGGCGTTGTGGCAGGCGCTTGTAGTCCCAGCTCCTTGGGAGGTGGAGGCAGGAGACT
Organism: Galagoides demidoff; assembly: GCA_963574575.1. Classification (NCBI taxonomy): domain Eukaryota; kingdom Metazoa; phylum Chordata; class Mammalia; order Primates; family Galagidae; genus Galagoides; species Galagoides demidoff. The sequence continues at coordinate 38,098 of CAUYQV010021409.1, forward strand.
CGCTTGAGCCCAGGAGTTGGAGGTTGCTGTGAGCTGTGATGCAATCGCACTCTATCCAGGGGGACAGCTTGAGGCTCTGTCTCAAAAAGAAAAAAAAAGAATCTGTGAAGATATGTTTTATTTGGTGTTGATAATTTTGTCTTCTCTTGAAACAAAATGACTGTATTATTTATACCTTTTAATGGGTTTTGTGGGGTCCCATCTGGGATGCCAGTTGTCCAGCCAGGACTGGCCAGGTCTCCAGCAGGCTCATCTATTTGGTATAGATAAGGAACAATTACCCTTAGGTGCCTTAGAGCATTTGCCTTAGCAGAAGGCAAAGAGAGATAAACAGTCTTTGAGGGAGAAAAGCAGTCTTAGTAAGAGAAGGAATCTTAGCAGAGACACCATGCAGTCATTGAAAGTGAGCGGTCCATCAAAGAATACATGCACGCTCCTCCACTGTTGTCTCCTGCAGCTTTTTACAGATGCAGTCCGGGTGGCTACTGCAGCACAGATATAGCGACTGCCAATCACTGCTGTCTCCCAAGCTCTCGGAATCCCTCCCCACACCCTTTTCATCAAGGTGTCATATTACCGGGATATTCTCTTGCCTCAGCCTCCTGAGCTGGAACTACAGGCGCCCACCCCAACGCCCAGCTAGTTTTTTGTGGTGGTTTGGCTAGGGTCGGATTTGAACCCACCACCCTCAGTATATGCGGCTGGCACCCTGCCCACTGAGCCACAGGCGCTGCCCATACTGTTGTTTCTTATGATTACAGAGTGTTCTGAGTTTAGCTCTCACTTGTCCATTCCTTAAAGCTATATAGTTTACTACAGGGTGAAAACTACTTGGCTTTCAGAGAAAGAGAGGCTTCATAAAATGATTAATTTTGTTATTTCTGGATTATGGGCTGGTAATCTGATTAAAAGTAGGTGGTAAAATAGTTCTGAAGTTAAACTTACTTTGGTTTAATGTGCACACATTCTCAGCAAAGCTCTATGCTAGGCTCTGCCTACAAAAATAACTAAGCCCTTAAAGAATTTATAGACTATAGAAAGGGAGACAGATAAATGTCATCTAATAATCTCAAAAGCATATGGAAGTACTCTGTTAGAAGTGTAATAAGTTTGGGAACATCTGAAAGGGGGATAAAGTCTCTAGGATGAAGAGATGTCAAAACAAAACACAAAAATGAAGATCTGAGAGATTTCTGGCTTCTTCACACCTGAGCCAAAGATACTAGGATGATAGAATTCAATGTGTTGTAGGCATTATCCCTTTGAACCTACAGAAATCCTTCTGCATCCCATTTGTGTAATGGCTAGTCATAGGTACATGTACTAAATATCCTGGTCTCTAGTTCTAGTGGATTATCTATTATTTGTTAATAATGCTCTGTTTAATAGTATTAAAGATTTTACTCAATCCTAGTTTTTATGTCCAAAATTCTTTTCAGACAAGAGACTAAAAGTCAAGCCTACTTGACTTTTGTCCTTATTTAAAACTTAAATGCCTTTTCTTTTTTGAGACAAGAGTCTCAAAGCTGTCACCTTGGGTAGAGTGCTGTGACATCATAGCTCATAGCAACTTCCAACTCTTGGGCTTAAGCGATTCTCTTACCTCAGTTTTTCTATTTTTAGTAGTGACAGAGTCTTGCTTTTGCCCAGGCTGGTCTTGAACTCCTGAGCTCAAGCAATGGCCTCCCAGAGTGTAGGGATTACAGGCGTGAGCCATTGCACCCAGCCAAAACTTAAATTCTTATTAACTTCTATTTCTAGAAACAAAAAGCAAATCCCCACTTACAAATGAAACCAAATTCTCACAGAGCATAAACTTTGGAGCCAGGTGCCTAAGTTAAAATTCTGGTTATACCAAGTTATCAGCTATGCCTTGGATAAGTTACTCTATGAAATAATAACATGCCTCTTGGGTGATAGTGTACTTGCACCTTCTCATGTTTTTCCAGCTGACAGGAACTCTTCCTTATTGTTTCTCTTGGGCTCAAACTGATCATTTCTTACCCTTCTCATTCCTGGTTCAGAAGCAACAACTGCCTTAAGCATTCTTACATCAGGCAGCATAATTATGACCTACTATGAAGAGGGATTCTAGTGAGGCTCATTGAGGTGCCTTAAGACCATATACATACAGAGCTATCTAGGAAGAATGACAATGTTGAATTTATACATGGTATGTCTTATACTTTTTTGGTGTTTGTATTCATAAATCCCAAATGTCAACTGTGGTTCTCTAGATTAGTCACTTGGTAAATAAATTATTTAACCTTAAGCAGCTGACTGTCAGTTGTTTACCCTTACATTTATATAAAGTTAGACATCGCTTTTTGAAAATCAAAAGTCCTACGCAATTAAATTCATGTCACCAAGGAAAGTTTTGATTTTTCAGTTTTTAGAGTTCTTACTCTTAAAGCAAGCCTTTATTTTTTCCTTCTTCCAATGTGAAAGTAAATTAATTAGACTTATCTCTATTTTAGAGCCATAAGAAAGTTGGAGCTTTATGGAGGGAGGCTGACCTCAGCTGGAAGGACTTTTTACCAGAAGGAAAAGATGTACATAATTTTCTCTTGGAGCAGGTAAGAATACAACTTATGTTTTACTGTTTCATGGTAGTTGGTGTATTTTATAAAGGAAATTAAAGCAATTTCATTAGTATTCTAGTGATTAAAATTAGATCAAAATAGAACTCTTGGTCAAGAGATCATTTTCAGCTGGGTGCAGGGCTTATGCCTATAATTCCAGGACTCTGAAAGGATTGCTTAAGCTCAAGAGTTGGAGACCAGCCTGAGCAAGAGCAAGACCCTGTGTCTAAAATTAGCCAGACAAGCTCAGCGCCTGTAGCTCAGTGGTTACGGCACTGGCCACATGCATCAGGGCTGGTGGGTTCAAACCCAACCAGGGCCTGCTAAAACAATAATGACAACAATAACAACAACAACAGCAAAAGTGGCTGGGCATTATGGCAGATGCCTGTAGTCCCAGCTACTTGGGAAGCTGAGGGAAGAGAATCCCTTGAGCCCAGGAGTTTGAGGTTGCTGTGAGCTATGATGCCACAGCACTCTACTGAGGGCAACAAAGTGACACTCTGTCTCAAAATAAATAAATAAAAATAAAAAATAATTGCTGTGAGCTGAGATGCCACAGCACTCTACCCAGGGCGATAAAGTAAGACTCTGTCTCAAAAATTAAAATAAAATAAAATAATAAAAAATAAAAGTAGCCAGGTGTTGTGGCAGGCACCTGTACTCTCAGTTACTTAGGAGGCTGTACCTAAGAGTTTGAGGTTGCTGTGAGTTATGACACCATGGCACTCTACCAAAGGCATCAAAATGAGACTCTTATCTCCAAAAAAAGAATAAATGTCTGACTCGACGCCTGTGGCTCAATCGGCTGAGGCACCAGCCACGTACACCTAAGATGGCAGGTTCGAATCCCCAGCCCGGGCCCGCCAAACAACAATGATGACTGCAACCAAAAAATGGCCAGGCGTTGTGGCGGGCTCCTGTGGTCCCAGCTACTTGGGAGGCAGAGGCAGGAGACTCACTTGAGCCCAGGAGTTGGAGGTTGCTATGAGCTGTGATGCCATAGCACTCTACCCAGGGGGAC